>LQNS02278163.1:5557596-5599121 GCA_001587735.2 Parhyale hawaiensis
CTAACATTTATACAGAGGTGGTGCCTTACTTAATTTACAAGTATAAGTACCTATTTAGCGTAATTTAAACTTCGAGAAGCGCTAGATGAATAAAGACAAACGGCATCTCCATATGCCACGTCGCAGAAACTTCGAGAACCATGGGGGGCCCATGTACAGAAACTTCTAGAATAACAGCGTCTCAGGCTCTGCATTGTACTGAAATTGTATACTGAAGTCAGGATAATTTATTTGTGATAATTTTTGAAATTTCGAATCTTTGAGATTTAGTCAAATTTAATACGCTCACAGATGTACATATATATATACATATGCATATCATTATGGGACATATATATATTCAGCTTGTGCACATTGTTTCCTAACAATAGTGCCTATAAACTCATATTAAATAATACAATTTTTTCTGAGAGTAATCTATAAAATTTCGGTATAATGCAAATCGTTGTGTAAACGTAGTTAACAATTTAACCTTAGGTGAATTGGTATTGCGTATAGCTCTTTATACTTGTTTCTTTCATTATTGTTTACATAATCATTACCACTGCAACCACATACAGACCATTGCTCTTTCATTATAATTTCTAAATGCTGTTTTCCCAAACGGTCGATAGCTGCTAGCCACCCAGCCCACCCTAAGCTTCCTACTGGGTTCCTAGCAAATTGAATGGAGAAAAACGTAGTGTGAACTCACATGACCAAAACAAAGCCATGCGGGACGTTACAGGCTATCAAAGTCACATTCTACACCATGAGAGGCTCGATTCTCTCTAGCCACTCTAGAGTTCTAGGGCCCCTCGCACCTTTAAGCTCTAATAGGAACACACGTACACGGCATCAATCAACTACTACAAAATGTCCCCCTGGCGCTTTTTTGCACTCCCTCTTTCCTACCTCTTAGAGACGAGGTGTGTCAATTTAAATATGAAACTGATGACAGAATTTCAGATCTGGTAACTCTGGCGGCCTGCCGTTGGGATGGGATTCACACCGAGATCCCATGCACCACAATTATTGCGAAGTTGAAGTCTGTAAAGCAAATAGGTGGTCCAGATGGACGGTACCGACCATTTTGAGAACCACTGAATTACAATGAAGAGACCATTAATAAGCTACTGGCTACTGTCAATAATCGATAGGCGAAGTGGGCTATATACTGCAAATTATTGGTATTTTTGTCATCACAAGTTCTTCAGCTCTATCTTCGAGTGGCCTACTCTCAAAAAAGTTTTACTTCAAAACTAGAACGCCTTCGTAAGCACCAACGACAATATCCTGCTTTGATAGTGCAAACGCTGCAGTTTTTGTGCAGCAGAAGTACACCAAGGCAATTACTGCATATCAATGTCCGGATAGGCGTACTGGTTTTGGCACACGGCTGTTTTTAGTGTAATGTGTCGTGTCCCTCTATACTGAAACACTTCCAGCGTACTGTATAGTGTGCCCAGTCCCTTCGGCTGAAACGCTACCCATGTCAAGAGTAATATTAAGGAGTGGCCGACTTTGGCAATCGCGGTGCTTAGAATTTAGAGCTACTCTCCCGGTCCATTTACGCTTTCAGTTGTACAACTGCACAACAAAGAGGCAACGAAATGGCACACAGCTCGAGGCATGTAGCCACTCCCAAGAAAATGCCCTTTTCTTTTTACCCGCCATGATAGATCAAAGCTGCTGCTTGCAGGGCAGCCTTTGATCTTTATTAGTGAGGAGCAACTGAAACTCATTGAAAGAAGTTTCTCAACGTTTAAATAAAAGCACAAATGAAGGAATAAAGCTCCCCTAATTTGTTTCAAGAAACACTTTATCATTTTCTACGAAGTGGCTAGAGGCAAAAATAAGCAGGTTTGTTGAATATCTGAGAAAATGGCTACTCTTACTGAAAGAGAGACCATTTATTCAGGAATGTTTGCCGGTTGTTCTGTATATTTATATGTGTTTTGTTCGGATAAAAGTATTTCGAAATCATATGATTTATTTCGAAAAAGCATACAATAGTAAGTAGGGATATTCCTTTGCAAAGTATGCACGCATTTTCTGTCCAATTGCACGACTGAATTTTGATTTTCGAAGTTTATACTAGCGAAGTCTATGCATAGGCGTCATATTCTATGTACGAAATCAAAATTCAGTCTTATAGAATTTTTGTGCATATTTGGCAAAAGGCACAACCCTAATAATAAGTTTCAATTTGGCACTAGTTTTTTTTATTAGATTAGATTAGATAGGCGGCTGTAGACGAACCACCACGCCCATTTCCAAAGAGACATCGGAACTTGCGCCCCGGGCCCCTATGAGCTATTGCCATTATGTCGGCATGATATGGATGACTGAGGAAAAAAGAAGAAAAAGGGGGGGGGAGAATTTCAGCCATAGAGACGATCATGCATGTACGCAAGCACGATCTACAGCCGCTGATACGCGTAGCTTAGAGGCGTCTATTTAGTTGGGGCGGAAGAGAGAAGAATGTGGATTAAGGTGGTTTTTGAAGCTTTGACCCACAAGAGTTTGCGACCCTTGGAAAAGGAGTTCTTGGCTTTAGAGGATGTCTTTCCCAATGTTTGTCAAGACGATTTTTAAACGGGTTGACTTTCTCTGCAGGAACAACGTCGGAGGGGAGTCTTTTCCAAATATTCACTATGAAATACTGAAGAAACTGCTGACTTAAGGTTGTTGTTGTTGTTGTTCTTCGTGCTGTATGCTGAATTTTGGACCGTTGTTTCGAAGGCAATCATTAACGTCTCTTTCAAAAAGTCGCTTTGTAGGTACGTCGTTGGAGCCTTTCAAATACTGTCATGTTTCTATTAATTTCCCCCTGAGTCGTCATGGCCTCCTCATTTTCATTGACTTTTTACCAACGTTCCACTAGCTTTTTGATGTCTACATCAAACAAAGTCCTGTGCTTTGATGACAAATAGAGCGTGACTTTCCTTGGGTACAGGCCTTGCTCTAGAACTAGCTAACTGTTGTCTTTTACGGAGAGTATTGTTTTAATGAACCCACTTCTCGACGCCAGTAACAATTCTTCCCCAAAAAAGTCCTCTATTTTTCCTTCATTCAAAGCAAAGTTTCTTGCAGGCAGTCAATACTTTCATTCTGTTGACATCACTAAAATCATGGGGTACCCATCTTCGAGTTTTTAGGTCTGCACCCGCTCATGAGGACTTGAAATAATGCCGATGTGAATTGTATTGAATTATTGAGCTAATGATCTACTGGGGAATTTTGGATTGGCTTCTCCTATATATCCAGAGGTTTCTTTATCAATTAACTTTGGTCGTATCGAACGTGGACGATCCTTGATATTAACATCTCCCGATTAAGAATTAGCATTGCTTTCTCGAACATTTAAATCACTGTACCTATAGCCTATGCAAACGTGTCTTGCTGCTACTCCAGCAGAAGTGTTTTTGTTGTATTGATCGAGCATACAGAGTCGGAAATGCTTCTCCTTGACATAGAGTTCTTGAGAGTTGAACTGATCGGATCCATTTGATATAGTTAATTGTTGTCGCTGCTGAAAGAGTGACTGAGGTCTTAGGACACAAATTAGGTTAAAATTAATAATTGAGAGACTCATCAAAGGATAAACGTCATTACAATAAAAAACGATGTTTTTAGCTTATTCAAGCTAGATGATAGAAACTCGAGCGGAGGTGGATAGTCAAACGCCCAAAATTCAATTTCTGGGCAAGTTAAAGCTAATGGGAATAGTTTATTTCGCTCAAACTGGTCTAGTTGAACGCGCCTGTATTGTTTTATAAGTTAGCACCGTGAGCATTATGCAGAAGAACTCCTCAACTAAGGACGCTCAATATAAAGAAAATCCCGAAAGTGAGACCTCCAAAACTGAGAGCACTGCTGAAAGTTAGACGTCTGTAACTGAGAAAACTCCTGAAAGTGAGACATCCGAAAATGAGAAAACTCCTGAAAGTGGAACCTGAGAAACTGAGAAAATTCCTGAAAGTGTCTGTGAATCCGAGAAAACCCCTGAAAGTGAGATCTGTGAAACTTAGAAAAATTCTAAAAGTGAGACCTGAGAAAATTCCTGAAAGTGACTATGAAACCGAGAAAACTCCTGAAAGTCAAACCTGTGAAACTAAGAATATTCCTGAAAGTGAGAACTGTGAAACTGAGAAAACTCCTGAAAGGGAGACCTCCGAAACTGAGAAAACCCCTGAAAGTGAGACCTGTGAAACTGAGAAAACTCCTGAAAGTGAGACATCCGAAACTGAGAAAACTTCTGAAAGTGAAACCTGTGAAACTGAGAAAACTCCTAAAAGTGAAACGTCAGAAACTGAAAAAAAAAATTCTGAAAGTGAGACTGTACACAGCGCCTTCTGTCGTAAATTGTAGCAATGAATTAGACTAGATAGGCGGCAGTAGACGAGCTAACAGGCCCATTCCCAGAGAGACACCTGGACTCACGCCCCGGCCCTCTATGAGCTATTGCCATTATGTCAGTATCATTTAACTGACTGAGTAAGAAAGAAGACAAGGGAAAAACCTCTGACATTTGAAATGAACTGCAAAAAGGGGATGTGAAACTGTACTGCAAAACTGTAGTACGTACAACTTCACGATTTCATAGTGTGCAAATGTTTATGGATGTAAGGGAAGCAAGTAAGCAGTAGAACTGGTCTCCTTTAAATGGAGACTCCTCACGAAACTGAGAGATTACGCCTGTCTACGTTTCAGGAGTGCCACTGCATTGCATACAACGCACAGTGAACGTATTTAAAAGATAATAAGGTGTGTATAGGACTTAGTATAGAGTAAGTTGCGAACAACGTACACAATACTCAATACACTGTGCATGTTGCTACTGGCGCGTTCAATTGGGGAACAAAATGAAGTCTTTCAGGCTTAACTTGTACGAATCTTCAGATAGGTGCTTTGGCCTCGACACGGTTATTCAAGTATCAGGCGCTGGCTATTAATGAGTTACATGTGAGACGTCTGTAGGCACGTAGTCCTATTCCGTAAAATGAAGATTTTAGTCAGCCAAACATAACTCGGCTGCTTCTACATATAACACCTGCAATACAATTCAAAGTGACGAAGCTAGAGTTCCTTTCACCATTTGCGACGAGTCAATCAAGTGTGGCTTAGATTGACCTGGACGACTCAATAGAACATGCCCTAAGTATGCAGAACTACTGCAGTGCCTACACTTCTAGTTATTTAAGCACTTGTCAGCCCGACTATTCACAGCTAGGCCGACCGACAGAGACATGGAGACATTCCGCATAATTGTATTCCAGAATTAGCGGGAATTCCCCTACCTTGAGAAGCATCAGCTCACCAAATAAAACTCCAATTAAGACTCAGAGTTTCTTGGTGGATCTGGTAATCTAATTCTTCCTTGTCGTAAATCAGCTTAGGCGCGAGCCTCGAGAACGCTGTAAAAAAGTTCTAATAGGATTATATGAGAAAAATATTCTCTGTTCTAAAGGTTTCTTCTCACCTCTTTGTAGAATATTAGACGAACTTATTGAAATGTATTCATTATTTTATGGTTCGGTTTATCTTTCATTAAAATAAAATACAGAGCAATATCAATTGAAATAAATATGTTTGTTTACTCAATATTTTATATCTTTTGACTGATATTAATTATAAAAGTCCCAGACAAAATTTTCCAAATATTACGCGTTACTGTATTACATACAACTATGAAATGAATAGTTTCTCTCAACTCAGCAGCCGAATTCGTCGCTGTGTTCGTTTAGACAACTGAAAAAAGCACAGTTTTATCTAATAAATAATTTTAATGCACCTCAAATTTGAAGGCATCTCCGGAAATTCAGTAGCGACGTTTGTTAAACCAACTGACGCGATGACTAACATTTATGAACTTGTCTGATAGACACACAACTGTGTCTAGAGTGACATAACGAAACATTCCGACAATCAACTGGGATAACGATTTCATTTGACAGTCGTGTGAACAATAGGCCTTTGCAACAACGTCAGCATCAAGAAAGACAAACGAACGCCTACAAAGCAACTAACTTTCACAAATAGAGAAATAATCTGAAACGGCTATAACTGAATAAATTTAGAAGTAGTTTTACAACAGAACAATTCGTAGTTAGCTTAAAAGTATTATGCAGCTTGGGTTTCCTTTATGAATCTATGGAAATTCTGCAGAAGGAATTTTTTTTTTTTGTTTGTTTGTTTCCTTTGACGAGCATATGAAGTGTAATAATATGTTCCAACTCAACTATGGCTTGTGACGAATAGTTTGAACGAGACGCTTGTTGGTTCCAAACGAGTAGTACAGATGAGTTATTTATGCCCTATCTAATACAGACGGCGTGAAGCAGGGAACTACTTACACACTAACGCCATAAAAAGCAAAATTATGGCATGATAGCAAAAAGACGGCACTCAAACAAAGCTGCAAAGAGTTAAGTATTAACGAAACCTCACTGGTTCTGCTCTTGGTTCTTGGCCTTGATTCTACTGCAGGAAATGCATTGCATCTGCCTGCTGGATAGAGGTGCTTGTAGTTAGTTCCACTTCGGCAAGCACTGACATCTTGCGCCAAAGAGGTGGATAAAGTATTGCCAACTGCATTATCGTATCGGAAAAATAATACAACAAAGTAAAACATCAGTCTGTCGAATTTGCCCAAAGCGTTCAAATGCCTTCCCTCCTCAAGAAAAAAAAAAAGTCACAGAATATTTTTCTAACAGTAAGGTTCAACTTTTTTAGCAACTCACGCCAATGCAATCTAAAGAAAACGGCCAAGAACTGCTTGAATCGTTCCAAGATTCCTAATGATGGGAATTGCTCTCACTGTCTCGGTCCCTTCTCAATGTACGGATGCATTGCCGATCTTCCCGAAAGGCGCTGGAGTTGAAGCAGATCTTAATAGCCTTGGCATGAGAATATATTGCTCCCTGTAGATTGCCTGCATTCGCTCAGGGTGGCATTATCGGCGCAATATCGTCGTAAAAAGGAAGATGCCATCGGCATTAAAACGAATGGAGTTCGATCCAAAGGAGCAGCTGGAGCAGCGAATAACTTTCGCAAATGGTCAGACAATTCAAAATGAATACGCGTCCATCAATCTATGAATACTGCATCGCTATATTAATAACTAGATGAAATTTGATTTCTAGTCGGAACAGCTTTTATTAGAACGTACTCTAGAAAGAATGGTGAGCATTAATCAAACCTATACTAACTGACACTCGTTTTATTCTGTAATTTTTATGCTAAAATAATTATTATTCAAGAATTTTTATGTTTTTTAATAACTCGTCTTTATAATAAATCAGAAAAATGATCAGTGAATATTAATAAATATTAGTCATCCCTTATTTAAAAAAAAAAACGTTTCTGCTCTTTCTCTTCATACTCAAGAATTGTTCTAGCAAAACAGGCTTTGCGATAACTTGCAAAAAAAAACAAGTCAAGGTCTTTGGAGAAAATATGAAAATGCTAGACGAAAAATATCGAGTTTAGCAAAAATTCTTTTACTCTTCATTTTTAGATGTAGGGAATCAACGTTGAAAAGTAAAAAAAGTTCTCTGCCACACAGAGTTAAAATGTATAGTATGTTTTAAAAGCAAAAAGTACTAATATTACCATGTGGAAAGTGGAATTTATGCCGCACTGGAAGCATAAAGAATTGACATTTTTGCTCGAGACGCTGTAAATCTGACCCTGCCAAGCGAATGAAAGTCAGTAGCATGACCGTCCACAGAGTCACAGATAGATTCAGGGCATGAAAAGATTTCAAAAATTAACCTGGTTGGCGTTCCAGTGACTGTTATGAAAGCCTTCAAAAATGAATCCAAGTAAAATATCACTTAGCTTGCAAACAGAAAAAAAATTTCTGTAGCCACAGTATCCAGGGATATCAAGAGTAAAGGAAGTAAGAGCTTCGGGTACCAGGAACAATATCTCTGCTAACTGTTCGCATAGAAGAGCAGCGTCTTGAGCAGTGCTGCCATCTTTTGATGATTTGAAAGGGCTTTGGAAACGCAATGTTATTTTCTCCAACGAGAATATTTGCACCGTGTATCCGGTCGTGAAAAAGCAAAACGATCGCATTGCCAACTTCGGTTAGGATATCTCAGAGGTTAGCTACGTGTCTGGCACCAAGCTTGTGTCCGGCCTCTGTGAAGTTTGAACCTTGATGAAACTTTCAATGTCAGACTTGTGGCTACCGCAGAGGAGAGCAAGTAACTCAATTCTTTTCGTTTCAGTGTGGCATGTAAGCACCTTACTACTCTGTAATATTCACGATAACTACCTAAAAAGGATAATTATTCAGTCCAAGTCCTGAATATCTATCTTGGCATCCTACAGTGCATCATACACTTACAGGAATGCCGTGTAACAGGAATTTTCCTAGGCAGATTTTAGTCAAATCTGTAGGACCAGCTGTCAGGGATTGCAGAAAAATACCTGCTATCACTAAAAATATTAACTGTATACGGCGATGCATGTCATAAAATAATAAACAATTACTCAAGAATCCCTCTACCTGTAAAATAATTCATTTTTTATTTTCTAATGTAGAATACTATCTGATTCCAATAGTATTGAAAACTTCATCCTGGATTATACTGACTGTTTCCTGACAAAGCTACGGTAACGAAAATAACAGAATTTTTTGTTTATGTTTGTATGGAATGCGTCCAGAAGCGAATATAATATTTTACGACCATTGCCTAAAGTTTATGCAGAATCCTGTTGGGCCATTCAATTCCGTCAGGTTAGAATTATGCAGAATTGTGACAAATGGCGACCTCATTGATCCATGAGCGAGACCATAATTTTGACCGAAGATGAAGTGCAATGCCTCCCCAGCGCACCATAAACTATAGAATGCATCAAGGCAAAGTTTATGGCTAAAAGGCGACTGCTTTTATGGTACCGCCCAGAAACATCTAAGTTTATTAACAAGAAAACGAAAGCTTATTTCATACATTGGGCTGTAGCATATATCTTCATGAAAAGAATACTCATTGCTGTACTGGAGACCGTTAGATGGCCCAGGCGTTAGTTCAGTCTGTATTGCAGCCCCACATCTGTATTATGAACATGAAATTCATTGTCGGATTCGACGTTCAGTAGAGCAACGTTGCAGGCGTTCAAGTCAGCCGTGAATGGCTTCCTGCCTGAATATTTCAGCAATGCTTCGGACGACCTGAGGCTGCGCAATGCTTCGTTTGGATCTCTTGACGTTCGATAGCATTGTTTTAATAATAATAATAATAATTACTAGATAATATTTTGAAACTAGGAAGCAAAGCTTAATGAATAGTGTGCTTCATTTATCAGCAAATGCAAACTTTCAGGTTTACAATTGAGTATGCATTGCAAATATTTTCGAAACTTTCGACGATAAAGCGTCAGTGCATAATGTTTCTTCCAGAACTAGAGTGCCAGCGCTGTCATAAAATGACAGCGAAGAATTTGTGATGAAGTTCTTCATTGATCATCCATTCGTTATTACAACTGCTAACCTAAGCACCCTGAGAAGAGTGTTTACGGCTTTACAGCCGCTCAGTATCGAAACTTTTTTTCTGAAATGGATAAAATACATGGCTTATGGTAGCCCTATCAGCAATGCTCGAAGTAACAGCTCAGATTCGGTATTGTGGATACGGTAGGCTAGCCTATACAGATCCAATGGTTTTTGCTTGGCGAAAGCTGTTTCATTGACCATTGAATTAAATTTGGGGGAATAGCTGAAGCATAGAAATCGTCTGTGGGAAGAAACTACGAATCAAGATGTTTGAGAGTACCAATGGAAGCTTAAGATATCTTTAGTGCTGCGATCAAGGAGCTTCAATGGGAGGAGTACGCGCAAGCCTTCCCTGGGCGAGTAAACACATGGCTTTGTCACGTGACTGAAGCTGGCGTTTGGAGATCTTAAACTGGCTGAAGTGGCATTGGTCAGCACATATAGTTAAGGAANAGACAGGCAGTTCCTCAATATTTTGGCAAAGACAATCGTGTCTGATGATTTATATCCCAGCGCTCACCCTGTTATTTTCATCATCAAATGGTATACAGGATACAAGTTTTCTTTACATACTTCCATCCGCTCGGAATTTTGTCGATGGTTAATGACTATAAAAATTTGAGCTCAGGACTCGTTTCTATATATGCTGTGTGAGGCAATGCCGCTCTCCAATTGAATAAGCCACTCAGCCAGTTTAAGGGAAAAGTTTACTCGCAACGCTCCCGTAGAATAAATAGATAGGGTGCACTCCTCTCTATTAGAACCTCCTTGGCTGCGATTTCAACTTCGGCAATGCAATAAGTGCATGCATACATAAGGTCGCTCGATACTTTGCCGTAGATTCGATGTATAGAGAAGCTAATACTCGTACAAATCAGACTAAGCCTGCGATGTCTTCATTGTTTGAATTTCAACTGTCCCTGATTAAGATACGTTTACCATCTTCTGCAACCCGGCCTATTTTCTACCCAACAATGTTCAACAGAGCTTGAGAGGACGACCAGAGCCTGATTTGTTAAAGCGTGAAAGAAAATGGATAAACAGATAAATAAACCTACAGATAAATACACATCGGCCTTCATTGTATTGTAGATAGTAACTAAAGTGATCAATATGGGGTAGAGGTTTAGAAAGGTCTAGTGAATGGAAGTACACAGTTTTAGATTTTCTCCAGATAAAGTAATGTGAATGAATAAATATATAAATAACTATGAGTAAATTTTCGTGGCAGGAACTTGCAATCGAGCCAAAGAAATAAAGTAGTGGCTGGAAATTGCACTGTTCGCCCTCTTTTACTCGTGTGATTAGGGCGCAAGTCACCAACAACGCCAACCTCTGATAAAAATAGGAGGAGAAAAGCGTCTGTTTCGATCGCTCAAACACGTTCGTTGGAACCTAAATTTTGCTTTCAGTGTTTGAAACTCAAGGCAATAATAAATAAAATGTGTCGCAAAATAACACAGGGGCTGATGGAATTTTTTGTTGGAGAAGCGTAAGCAAACGTGCTGTAGATTGGAAACAGACAGTATTATTTATCAAAATCTGAATTCATTTCTAGGTATTTGCCGATGAATTTTCTGATGCGGTTTGAAGTATCGTTAACGCTATTCATTAATCCTTTCCATCTAAAACTAGACTCTGTTCGGATACACACAGCCCGTTGAAAGAATGAATGTACCATCACCCGGATAGAGAAATTGCGGACGCAAGTGCTGTTACCAATTTAACCATATTTCCTATGTCCTCTAACACTACAGCAGGCCGAAAAATCAATCCTCTACTTTATGCACTGAACTTGTTTTTTGTTGAGGTTTTCAGTCATTTCCCAATTAAAAAATTATCGGCAGTCATTCAGTATAATCAGATACCACCTCTTGCAGGCAAAAGACTATTGCGTATGAGCTCCTGATACCTTGGATACCATAGATGTTCTTCGGACGTGATCCAGTTGGCGTTATACACAACACCCATCTTGTGTAGAAGTGCACTTTATCAAGTACAACAGGGCTGTACTCATCGCTGGATGTGCATCGTCGAGATGGAGCACTCACATCGTTATTGGCTTTTCGTATGATCAGAAAAGTTGAAAGATTTCTACAAAAATTTAGACTGTCAGCAGAAAATTGATCCATTACCTCAAGTGCGGCTCATTACCTAAATGGATGACAAGGATGCCCCTTCCGAAAGACCCCAAAAAGTTGAAAAATTTCATCATTCAACAAATGCTAAAAAAAAATAGTTGGAGGATGACCTAATACGGCGTTCCATTCCAAAATTGGAAACGGCATCGAAAATTTTTAAAAATCAACAGATTGACGAAGTCAGTTTTTACTCTTCGTGAGCTCTCAATAGAGCTCGAGCCCTGTTGATTGGAAAAATATTGTGAAGTTGAGTTTGCAGAGGCCAGCGCTCTCATTATGATGTAAGATCCAGCCCAGCTGGAGAGAACCGTAGTTTAGACTTTGATTCGTATCAAGGAATGAACCTCGTGGTCCTCATATAGTCAACTATTTTTTTTAATTGTACTGGATTCTTTTTGGCAAAAAGACAACCCGTAGCACAGCACTGCCTCCACGACGAAAGTTAATTTTTCTTTTCATTTATGACTCAGCGCAAAGCAACTACTCTGGAAAACAGCAAGGCAGACCTTGAAAAAACAGAAAGGGGCTGGCCGCACCTGGATACAGAAGTAAACACAAATCTGCGTGCCAATGCAGCGGCTGTTTTCACTTCGCTACTACAAGCTACAATAAAAAAATAGAAGAAATGTAAAAACAACTCGGATTGATGGAACTGCTGTTGAAACCTTCAATCTTAACTCAGATTTTGCAGCTTCGCTTCATTTTATGTCTTCGAACAAATTCAGGTGACGTTACGCATTCCACTGAATATATACGGAGATCTGTCTGCTAGCTTTCATTTTCCATCTAGTCGATAGATGAATCTAAAGACGTGAGGAGGGGGGGGGGGCAGATGACGGCCCTTGACCCCCGTACGCACAACTCGGTGGGCGAATGTTTTGTTCCATTTTTGCAAACCTAACTGTGCATCGACCGGAAAATTTAGTAAATTGTTAGCGGTCACATCAGTGGACTTAGCAAGTGACCCAAGCAAAGTTTCAGATATGTCCTCAACAGTTGAGTAAAGTAAGACTCAGAGAGAGGTACACTTTTGCGTTGCTGTTTAGACCAGCGTTTTCCAACAATTTCGAATTGAGTACCGCGAAATGCAGTTTTCCAATTTTTAATTACCCCCTTCAACATGTATCCGGCAATATCAGATTGCTACTGGATCAGCAATGTTCGTACGGATAATATATTTTCTCAAAGAAAATTCAAGAAACACTAGATAGGCATCTTAGGTAGAATTTTAACTGGACAGTCAATTTTTTTAATTACCAATTAATTTATAGTTAATGTCCTAGATTATGGGCTAAATATATATATATATACACTTATGTATCCATTACCTCAAAAAGATGTGCTTGTAACCCGACTTGAGCAATTTACCAGAGAATTTAGAAATTTTGGTTATATACAGTACACGGTAAAAAATCCGTAAATTTTACGGAATTTCTCGGCATTATTGCTGCCAGTGATTTTCCCGTCAAATTTACAGAATTCCCTAATTTTTCCGTAATTTGCCTAGAAGTTGAGAATAAAGGAGGCTTTATGCCTGCTTTCTTCCCAGACTGCTGAGAAAATTACGGAAAAATTAAGGAATTCCGTAAATTTGACGGGAAAATCACTGGCAGCAATAATGCCGAGAAATTCCGTCAAATTTACGATTTTTTCAAGTGTAATTAGACAATCACAGCAACGTTTTCGGATAGTGTAGAATATGTAACGAGTCCAAAAACCTGATTGTAAACTTTCCTTTACGTAACAGTCAACAACGAGAAGGCCTTTGACTCGTTGTAAGTATAAGGAAAGTTTAACGGCGAGCCGTACTACTTTTAACTCTCTGCTGCTACACTCTGCTGTTTGAGAACGGGCACGAAATATGTATCTATGTAAATGAACAAATCTATATTCATGTATACACTTTAGCCTCACCATAGTACTTATTGACTAAAGTTCAGCGTATGAACAACACTCTGATGCTTTCGAATAAAGTTTTATCCAAATTTTGTACATAAATATCCTTTTTCTTAACGATAGTTGAGATAAGTTAATCCCTCTACCTCATATGTGTTTTGCAATGGCATCATTCCTTTACTTTCGTATAAGGAATTTTAAATACAAAAGTTTTTGAACACGATAGCAGCTCGGAGAATAAACACAATGTAATTCTATTTATTTATTTACTGAGAATAACTCATATTTGTTGACACTCTAATTTATCAGGAAAACAAACGTGACCTCAACAAGCGCAGTGTCATTACCAATTTTGTGCCTGAGCTCAGCCTCAAACGTCCGTGAAATTAAAACTTCTGTGAGTGTTGTTCCCCGCGGAAAAGCATTAATCTGAGCTCTTATGAGCGAATGTTTTAGAAATTCAGAATATGATTACAGATGCAACAAACGCGTGACCCATATTATCGATGTATGTGTTAGAATAATAAGACAAAAGTCTTGTAAAAATGAATGCAATATAATGATAATTTGTATATTTTCCATAAAATATTATGAGCAGAGTAAAATTTTAACAACAGATGTTTTATTCATGTGATGTACCCGTGAAATATAAACAAAACAATGAGACAATTGCTTTACTTTTGCTTTTAATTTAGGCAACTATCGCTGTTAGAATTTTAAAATTACTAGCACTAAATATAGTAAGAATGGTATGTTGTGCGTTGAGTATAAGTAGCGCTCATTTTAGCAAATTCTGTCTCTCCGTTACATATATAGACGACTTCATAATAAAATCTATTAGCTTATGCGCCCGTAAGCAATGAACGGTGTTTCAAAAGAGAAAGAGAGAGAAAAGAAAAAGGACAAGTAGCATGTGAAGAAACACTGCGAAGCTGTGCAAAAAAAAAGGTATTTTAAACATCGAATCGTGGAAACGAGCAGAACTCATACGACTGTCAGTGAAGCTTTTGTTAATAATTTTATTTCCTTACGATAGAATGATAAGTAGAAACTAATTTAGCAGTGGCTTATTTCCGGTAAGGACAAAAGTTCCATAGAAATGCCAGCGAATTATTTTTTCAAACGCACAAATTTATAATTCATGCAATGGTTGCCTGTAAGCCGGAGCAAAAACCCAATATAAATGCCAGTGGCCATGTTTTCATAGCATTACCATCTCACAAGTCCGCTACTTTGCAGTTGAGGCAGTGGGTGATTGCTCTACCGATAGACTCAAATGAAACTCCGATCATCGTTTGGTTCTCATTTCCTTCCAATTTCGGACGAATTAGAAGCTTATCAGCAATGAGCGTGTCCAGAGAGCTACGGACAATTGTGCAATTGCCTTGTTTTTCTTGTATATGAAGGAAATTTCGATATATCAAAGGATAAACTGACCACCAGCTCAAAGCTTAATTCCCTAACATAATATATGACCGCCCAACAGGAGATGGTATACGGTATAGCTTCTGGTTTGGCCTATAATTACCTCCGCTAAGATTATTTTATGTGGTATTTATTTGTCTGTGAGTCCATTTGTCTCCCGCCAAGATAACCCAAAAAGTTACGAACCAATCTTTATGAAATTTTCAGGGAATCATGGGAATGTTATGTATGTTAACAGTAACAGATGATTAACTTTTGCTAGATCCGTCCATCTGTTCGTCTGTTAGTCTGCCTATTTTTCTCAGTGTCTTAACAACAACTAACGTGAGTTGTTCGGTATGTTACGAAAAATAATTCTTTTTCCGATGATATGTTTGTTCGTTCATCTGTGTGTTGCGAGCTTTAATTTTGAGCTTGTTAGCACAATAACTCAAAAAGTTCAGAATAGATGAAATTTACAAGAGTTAGTATTAATGTTAAAAGACATATATGATTAAATTTTGGTGCAGATCGGTACGTCCGTTTGTGTGTTTGACTTATGTTTGTTAGCAGCATAACTCAAAATGATATAAGCAGATCTTCAAGAAAATTGCAGAAACTGTTAATACGATCAGAAGGTAAAGGTACAAATCATTCGATTTTGCTATTTATACAAACAAAATCACGGTTTGAGAGCCAATTTGAATTTATCGTTACGTTGCCCTGTAAGCGGAGGTATGCACTCCCAGAGTGCTCTCTAGTTCTATCTGGTTGAGGTAGGC
The DNA here is from genome assembly GCA_001587735.2 of Parhyale hawaiensis. NCBI lineage: Eukaryota > Metazoa > Arthropoda > Malacostraca > Amphipoda > Hyalidae > Parhyale > Parhyale hawaiensis. The sequence goes on from LQNS02278163.1 coordinate 5,573,307, forward strand.
GGGGTATAAATTCCAGAAAGATGAAAATTTTGAGGACAGTTTGGTAAATAGCTACATTGTTAGTTACCGAGCTCCCTGTACAACTGTCATTTGGAACCAATGGGCCCATCACCAAAAATGACGGTAAATAACGTGCTCTGACCCTAATACGTTATTGTTTGCTTCAAAAAATTCTCCTAAAAAATATAATTTGGCCGAGTTAACCATCCTGCGATTTCCGTTGCTAAGAAAAAGCTTATCACGGAAATCATTTTTTTTTAGCTTGGATATCTTGCTAGCTCCGTTTTTGAGAACTTGCCAAACGGAATTTGAGCTCTTTTTTGTTCTAAGACTAAACTGGGCGTGTTCGATTCACCATCGAAATTTATCTTTCGAAACTTGACTTGTCAGACACTTTAGGCAGATGCACCGGCATTGGCCCGTTCATTTGAGTTCCAGACGTTAACCCTTAATCGAGTACCTGTAGGTCTTCCAAAAACTCATTCTTACTCAGTAAACGGGAATTTTCAGGCTGCTCAACGTAATCACGTTTCTTCTAACGCCTGCAACGCTATTTGAAGTGACGAAGCCAAAGTTCCTGTCTGCAGTTCCGGACCAGTTGAGTCAAGTCGAGCGGGTTTACCTTAGATCGATCTAGACGAAGCATTCGAGTGAGCCCCAGGGTCAAGTGGCACTTTACTCAGTACTGATAACATCTGTAGCGCATTCTATGAAATGAACGTTGAATTTGAGGCTTGACTTCTCTAGAACTTCAGACGGAAGCGCTGACTCTGCCACACTGCACCGTTTTGCAATACTAAAAACAACCCGGTTCAATTCAGCCAGATAAAAGCTCTCATCTATGCGGCAGATTGTTTTTTTTTTAGTCTCAAGGCTAATCGGTTAATGAGTAACACCCGAAACTGGATCCAGGAAGCTAAAACCAACGAACTTGTTTGAAGTTGCAGACTAATCAACTAATCAAGCCTTTAAGACTTAATATCGCCATTAAATTGAACGCCTCCTAAATCAAGATACCCAACCGCACTCTGTTTATGCTTCTCTCCCTTTAACAGCACATGCAATCTCAACTATTTAGCGAAAACTAGTTTGCGGGGCAACGGAACGCGCTACTGCTGCTGCTCTTGTAAATTAAATTAGCATTCAACTAGCGTCACACTCGCGTCTGAACTAGCAAGTGCTTATCGGTGCTTACACCCTTGCCTAGAGCTTTTTTAGGACGACACATTCTCAATTAGGTACTCCAGGTAGCTATATAGGTAATTAGAATTACATTCACACCTAGACTGGGCACCTAACTAAAGTCACCTTCATGCTCGAATTTGCCTCCTAATTAATTTTAGATTCACACCTAAACTGGACTCTTGCTTTAGTAATAAAATTATACCTGGATTGAACCAGTAATTAACGTCATGCACACCTGCATTAGAACCGAAAGTTACGCCACGTTTACACATGAATTGGGTCCCGCCCTTAATATATATACATAACGTTACACCAAACAAGGACTAACGTCACATTTACTCGTATAATTTTTGCACGAAATTACGTTACATTCTTTAATTGACATTTGCACCTGAGAAAGATCAAAAGTCGCGTCTCAGTGCTTAATTGCAGCTACTTTGAAGCGAATTAAAGCAGCAGACAGCATAGTAACAGTGGCAACAACGAAGTACAAAAGAGACAGTCAGGTAACTACATCAAATAATAAAAACCGTTAACTCCCTTTACCTATCGCTCCTTCGACACACTAATGAGCAGTTCTACAAATAAAATACGCTTTTTATTTTTCAGGTATTATTCGAATGATCTGCCAAGATTTATAAATACAAACAACTTCCATTTATGCCCATATTTAGCAATGATTCTTAGAAACGTAGCTGAATGAAGGTAAGGGAGACCTGAATGCCAACAATGGACAACTTTCTAAAGAACTCAAAAGCTCCAGCTAAAGCTTGGGGTTTTTTAGAACCAGTATTCTTAAAAATGTTTCAAACGAAATATTAAAATCATTTTCCATCATTAATAATCTACCTCTTTTTTGCCATAAAACAATATTTTCAATCGTAGCTAACATTGCAGTGTATTCAATCCTGTTGTTATGATAGCAGTTTTGATATTTAAGTGTTATTTGCAAGTCAATTTGAATGCACTCGCTGTCTCAATCATATCTCCAAAATGCTTTATAGTTGAGTTCTTTGAGATAATTATGTATAAAGTTTCTTCGTTGACCAAGAGTTCATAATTAATGTATCAGCACGAAGACGTTTGATATTAATAATATCCTGTCCAACAGTTTCCTTGTAACATCTAGATATGCGTACCGAGTGCATAACATTTTTATCTACAGAAATAAGAGTCCTTCAGGCAACTCGCTACCCGCAGCACAGTACAACCTCATGTCACAACACTCTGACAAACAATGTCCTCCGTCTACAGACACACACTGTACTGTCGCCTGTAAACCCTCTTTGTGCAATGTGTTGTTAGAAAAGGTTCTCGTTGCAGAGAAAAGACTAGCCGGTGCTGGATCCAAAGTATTTAAATTTATATGTTGCATGAGAAATATTCGTGTTGAGACGTTTTGTTTCTCTGCAAACATGGAATTAAAGATATAGTCAAATATTTGTTGTTATTACCGTAGACTTGACAATGTTTTCCTTGTATCATACACTTACTGTAAGCAGCTATAACAGCAAGTTGACAACGTTAAGGTGCCATTGATTGGCACAGTGAAACTAAGTTTAGCTAATCCTAATAGGCTTGACTGACTTTGGCCTTCAAATAGGTGCGATGGTTCCTGCACCGTTGAGTTGAGTTTTGAGCGTTGATCTTAATTAAGTTGACTACGCGTGAAGCCTCTAAGAATAATTAATTATTCATCCTTGCTTTATAAAATTGAATTTTCAGCCGTTTACATCACAATCAATTTCCTGCTATCACCTCCAGCCTAATCTAAAATGGCGAAACCAACGCTCCATCCTTATGTTCTGAACAAGTCAAGCTTATTGGGCTTAGCATACTTAGCCCTCTGTGCCAATCGAAGACACGCTTATCACCTTCCATATTAGATACATTCCGTAAACATTATTGCTTTCATTATCATCCGTACTACTAGATCAAAATTAGAAACATAAAATTTGAAATTTTGTTTCAAATGGTATTAAAATTGAGAGTACTTGACTTCCGTAGATATGTGGAAAGACGTAGACAGGACAGTTGATGTGCATGCCCACTTCAAACCTCTGTTTGGATGAGCACATTTACCGCAATTCTAACAGCGCAACTACCGACAGTGATAATGTACCTTGCCTTCGAAATGACGGAAGAGATAGTGCAGTGAAAGCTGTGCAAAGATCATGCACGCGGTGGTGATTCTATATTTATTGGAGGCTGGATGCACCTACAAGCAAACAATCGATTAGAATTATGTTGCCATCAAGAAGCATCACGGCCACCAGTCCGACATAGTTCGGCAGAGCAGTTTAGTTGTTTTCCACTGATGATAACTAGAGTAAAATAAAGAATTAAACATCACTCTTCAAACTAGCAGACACTTCTTGTCATTAAATAAATGTATGTGCCTCACCAACATACAAGATACGAATAAACTGGCTGTATACACATTTCATCCAAGTATTTTAGGTGTGACATAAAAAAACGGAAAGTTAATTAGCTGAAGGAAAAAACAGAAATATGCAAAAGGTTAACAAATATAACTGTACTTGTTCCTCCCTACGTTCCTTCTTTCGCTTCTGCTTTAGTTAGTACGACCGTTAAGCTTTCAATATCAGACCGGGGAACATTAGGGTATCCTTGATATGGTCATGAGAAAGAACAACAGAATTCAAGTTCAAAATTGTTGAGCTGCTGCTGCTAGTAGATTATAGACGGGACATTTCCTGTCTGACTTGGAACATATTTCCACACTTTTAGGTATATCACTGTAAAAAATTGCTTATGTGCAGCAGAATTTCAACGCGTTTCAGCTACTTTGTCATAATGTCCTAAGCCCATCCTAGTATTCAGTTATTCCCACTTCACGAGGCTTGTTTACAGAATATGTTATTGCTCGTAGCCCTCATCTACGACTAGCCCCTACACACCGCAAAAAAAAAAAAAGCAAACGCGGTATCTCGGCAGAGCGTGATTGCAAGAAAGCCAAAAAAGTTCTCCGCGCTTCCTGGGGATTTTTTATTTCTGGGATATCGTCGCCATATTTTCCGCCTTCTCATCTTATTTGTAGAGAAGCCGTCAATGTCGGTAAAGCTTCCAAAGAACTGGGAGAAATATATAAAGTAAAAATATTGACTAGGAAATAAAATATTACTCTCCGTGTATCTGATATTGGAAATGGAAATCGAAAGGGAAAGTATGTCAGTTGTAAGGGTTAAGATGCTGCAAGTGTATTTCTTTGAAATGTTGTAAAAAATAGAGGCTTGTCGTTTATTTGAACCAATTCTGTATAGACCATAAACATGCTGCACCATCTAAACTCAGAGAAGGTTGAAGAGATAGATTATGAAACTCAGAGGAGGTTGAAGAGATAGATTATGAAACTCAGAGGAGGTTGAAAAGATAGATACATTATGCACTAATTACTCAACGGTCTCCAGAAACTGTGTGGTACTTCAAGAGAGGAAAAGTGAAGAGAGAATACTTCTTAAAAAGGAACGTGCGTCCCAAGAACAGAAGGCCGCATAAAACTATCTAGCAAACTGTGAAAAAAGAGGAAGGACCTAACAAAAACCATCAGTAACAAAACAAGCTTGTGCTAAGCAGCCTGGCCGCGAAACAAAGTAACCTACAATTTTCAGTTCAAGCTAAGGTAATATATGGTGTCCTTTATATGGTGATTCCAAATAACATAGGGTGTTCGAACCAACTAATTTAACCCTAAGGCCGATCTTCAAACTTCGGGGAGAAAAAAACTTGAAAGGATAAGTGATTTACGAATTTACACAATTACAGCAGCCAGCTTAGGAAACGATATATGAGAACCTTCGATTATCTGGTAAAATTAGGCCTTGGACTTTTCGAAACTTCATGCATGCAGGTGTGCTGGCTTCGACCCATAAATTCAGATTTGAGGCGCCGATGCCACACGCTAGTCAAAAGAACGAGTATCGTCATCGTTTCGTCCGAATGTGCTGATGTGCCCATTTAAATAGCACACACTTGCGAAGAATTTTGAGTAATTAATCCCTCCAAATATAATGATAAGTCCGAAAGTTAACTAACGGCACATATGGAGCAAACTGAATTGACGGTGAACATTTTTACACCATTTCTTGGCAATGTCAAAGCCATGTTTAGATGAGTTCAACATAGCATTCGGACAAAATGATGACGATACTCGTTCTTTTGACTAGCGTGTGTCTTCGGCATTAGATCAACGCTGACGACCCAATCGAGTGCATTCTAATTCTCTACCGTGTTTGTATCCGTGGGCAGTGAACTATGTGCTTGTCCGGAGGCTCGGGGCCTAAGGAGGTTTAACATCACTGATATATATAACTATTATACCTCTTTGGCAGTGCCAAGGAGCTCTAATAGAGAGGAGGGAGCCAGGAACCTCGTCCGAGAAGCTCAAGAGTCGGGCGTGGCTGCAGCCAGTCGCCGTATGCACCAACCGCATATCAGTACATCAGTTTGTCAGTACTCCCCCGTAAAACTCGCTACTCCCAATTCACTTACACCAGTGAGATTCATGAACGCGTCACAGTCACACCTGATCTGGTTCACTCGCTGGTGAATCTAGCTATACGGGCCACGGGGCTCCCTCCTCCTCTGTTGAAGCTCCCTGGTACACAGTAATGTAAAGAGACCTTTCCTGCACTGTGCCTTGGTCAGTGCCCCTCTGACCTTTATGGTGAGAGGAGCTGCTTGTCTTCAAGCCAATACAGAAGCTGTGGGAGTCCAAACAGCCTGTACAATATTTTATTACCCAATCGATACTTGTAGTGCTGGCGTCAATGAAAATTTATCTACATGCAATAAGTTCAGAAAAAATTTATAAATATATACGCATTCATTATGTTGTATCAAACATAAGTTCCATATAGATTGATGGAGAAATAACGTCTCAGAAGTATTTTTATCATAAGCAACGACTATTATATAAAGAGCGTGAGTTGAAAAAGATACAATGTCTCAGAATAATTTAAATTACTAGTTAATTCCACCAGTAAGCTGAACCTCTGCTAAATGTCATTGCCTATGAAACTTATGTCCGCCAAATGCCAACTAACTAATACGACCCTCTTGTCATTCGTCTATCCGAGGAGATTGATTATTCAGCGAAGCTATTAAACCAAGAAATATGAGCAATGTTGGGCTGATGAAAGAAATAACTAGAACCAAAGTACATCTGGTTCTCGTAGAGCGCGACCTACCGCAGTGGACTAGCTGCGGCATGCAAAATAATATACTAAAGAGCTGGAATACCCTCTCGTGCTATTCCAGCCTAGTCCAGGAGTGTAAATGTAGCAGCGACACCTCCACCTCCTCACTGGACAGCGGCCGTTAGGCTACTGACCTGCTTTTCATGCCACTACCAAAGCTGCCAAGGGATCATGCAGAAAACTCAAGATCGTGGGGTAAAAATTTCATGTACTGACAGCCCTAAGTGCGGAAGGACAGACATACAGACACGCTGAAGACTCCACACCCAAGCGAATACTCTGCAGCCTGTTAACATTCGCAGCACCAAGCAAATTATTTAAAAATTTCCGAGGTCTTTTTCTGCACATCAACTGCGTTTTACCTCTTTTAACAATGTAGATATATTTTGGATGTGAGGAGGAAGACAAGCTTCATCTTCTATTTTAAAGCGAGTACACACTCCTGTGATGAATAATAAAACAGTGTCAATCACCCAAACTACTGCATCCATATCGGAACTACACTTATATGGAAGCCTTAAAAGCAACATTTTAAATTACTTACTGACAATCATTCCATTCAACAATAAAAAAAAAACAAGCTGCTGCATCCACGTCGGAAATTCCCCAACATGGAAAACTGGAACTCAACCTTTTTAGATTTTCCTGACGGAATCATTCCAGCCAACAATAATACAAGCTACTGCATCCCTTTCGGAAATGTTGGGATGTTTGCGAGAGCCTCATTTTAGAATCGCAAGAAATCTCCCCTAATGGCGAGCGAGAAGTAGTTTCAGAACTTACCCATGCTTCAAAAAGTTCCATATTAATGCAAATAGCGTGTTAGCTCCATTTCTCATGCTGGCAAGAAGTAAACTATCTCATTTGAGCAGTTCGCCATTGGCTGCATAACTTCTGGATATTCTAAACGGACAGTTCCCCATGGACTTGATTATCTCCAAATGCGAAGATATTGCACATGGTGACTAAAGTTTCAAGTGAAGCATTTAATGAGCTGCTTCTTTATTTTTTGCAGTACCTGTTAACTCTCGGGATTGAAATAGATATATGAGTGTACGTATGTACAAAAATCAGCCTTTGAATAATTACCACTTTATTGAAGTAGTCAATAACAAAAATAGAATAGACGTTAATAGTTTTCTCCGCTATTTTATCTGCTACTTTGATGTGATGTTGTTAATTTTGTACTCTTCACAAGTACTTTTTTCAGGCAAGGTAGCCAGTGTTTTAAACAGAGAAAAGATAACACGCTATGATTTACAACAACAAAATAAAGCAAGTAATATATTTCGAAGGTAATCACTATGTAGGATATTGAAAGAAAACGATGGAAAGATCATTGGCTTCGAGAGTTACGGTAATTACGCTCACTGCTAATTTCTTTACTTCACTGCGTCTCGGCTCAATTCTGAAATTTTTCGTTCAATTTACTCGTTTTTTTAACAATGTAGCAGAGTTCTTCAAGTGATAACTAGGAATATGAATAATATATTCAGTGATAACTGGAACGCCACGTGGCGTAAGACCATCACTCGCAGTGGAGGTAAATTCAACAAAGTCATTTTTGAAGGTCAGTAAATCCCTCCCCAGTAAGATCTCTTAATAATAACGTTCTGAAAAATAGAACGCCTTGTAGCGTAAGACAATCTGCAGCAGTGGCAAATTTAACGCAGTCATTCTTGATAGCCAGCTAGGTTTATTTTTTTCGTATGGGTCACATCTAGGTCAACCCACCAAACTCACAGCAAAAAATATGAACTCCTTCGGCCACTTTTTGGCTGGACAAATATAGTTACAAATATATATATATATATACTTAAATCTTCTACGAAAATATTATCACCTCTCTCACTTCGTTCGAGGGTGATAACTAGAAAAGCAATCTGAAAAGACCTACCTAATCCGTATCACAATATTAGCGAAAATTCAATATAAGTCCTGAAGCCAGAGTTTCTTTTTGATCATCAAAAAAAGTTTGATGAACTAGATATATCAGATAACAGTGCTTGCAGTAAGTATACTTATGAATGTCTTGAAGATCCATCGATAACATTTTCAAGTTATACACTGTCATACAAAGAGACACACAGAGAGACAAGCACAAAAACTGATTAATAGATTACCACAAAAGTTTCGTGCCACTTAACATTGCTAACAGTTACTGCAAATTTAATGCCGATAAATTCATAATTTTTGAGTTAAATTGGTGACGAACAAAATAAACAAAAATAGAGACAAAGAGACAAACGGGTGAACGGTTTACGACGGAAATTTAATCATTTAGTCCTCAATAACATTTATAACATTCCCTCCAAATTTCATAAAGATTTTTTATTGTTTTTTAGTTATGCTGCTAAGAAAAAATAAGTAGACAAACAAATGTCGGATGGGATTTATACCAAAAGTACATCATATTTTCCTCCTAACATACCTAATTATACCTGTAAATTAAAAAAAAATCCCCTATCTATGATTTTAAGGTTATCCTGTCCATGATTTTTAGGCTATCTTGGTGACAGACAAAAAGACTGAGAGGCAATGGGACAGAGAAGCAGCAAACCTCTGCCAAGAACATGACCTCCCTGATGGAGATAAACAAGTTTGATGAAAACTGTACTTGAACAAATTTTGAGCATAATCGTCATTGCTTTCAATGCATTCAACTGTACAGATAGGTACTACGATGATTACAGTAGACAACTTAAACAATATTCAATGAACTCGACGCTATACTTTAAAAATGTTTCCAGCATTTTCATACTGTTTACATCTATCAGAAGACTAGAAACAAAACGCAACAGCGAAAGTAATGGCTCATTAACAAAGTTTCGCTCGCAACAAGCAGCTCAAAAATGCAATAATCATCGCTCATCATTGTTTTCTGAAACTTCAAATCGCTTGGGAATTTTCTCCTCCCGCCGAAGTTTACTGAAAGCTCGCCTCGGACTTTTTCTTAACCCTGAAATTTTCGTCTACGACGGGAGCGAAAAAATAAGCAATGGCTCATTTACAAAGTTTTGAGGATCGCATGAGTGACTCCATTACTTTTCTTGCGAACCTGGAGTGGAAGTTTTAATTGGAATTATGGAGCACCTGGGAGCACCCAATATAGTCGAGTTCTGATAAGTGCAACAGTGCTAGTTTTCCTGGGGCCGGATGCACAAACACCTCGTAAAGTTACGGTAACGTAAACTGTACAGTTCCTTGGAGAAGTGCCGAGATCGTGGCTCACATTTTGTTACGAAGCTGCGATGTAAGTGGTTTGAACCTCTAAATAATGCATAGCTGAATAGTAGACAGACGCAGATGTTAAATCGAAAAGTAAAAATGCCAAAATTCAGCAATTACATGGTAGCATTCGTGCCTGCAGCTGTACAGTTACGGTGCTTGTAACTTTACAAGGCTCCTAAAGATGATATTGCACATATTTTCTAGCTAATAAGTTCAGAAATTTGAAATAATTTCAGTACGAACTATAAAATAAAATAAAATTCCTGTACGCTGATAGGAGCAATGGTGCAATTTTTCGTGGCACGTAGGTATAAAATAGTGCATATTTTCACGCTAACCAGCAAAATAATAATATTTGAATTCACTTTGAGAAGAAACTTTACTTCTAAGATGACAAGTTGAACGGCGAAGCCGACAAACAATAAATATAGAAATTTGTTCATTTATATACCGTAATATACTAAATAAGGCTAATAACATATTTTTTTCTTTACGCTGAGACAGTGTGTAGGTCTCGTGATAACGGAAATATTTTCTTCCAATTTACACTTAAAACGGTAACACAACATTAAAGCCAATGATTGACTTACAACACTTACAGTCACTGTAGGTACCGCCCTATATTTTAAAAATAATCAACAAGACTTTGTGCGCAGCAAAAGGTTAACTGAGAGGTAAAATCTCCTTGATCGTACAACCAAACCGAGAAACCAACACGCACTAGCTTGAACTACAGATAACTTCTCTCTAGGACCCAGAGAAGTGCACGACGGCAGTCGACCACAGTTTGCTTGAGCTGTAGAGTCATAGACGGAATTCTCATAAGATAACTGGACGACCTCAATATAAGATCAGTTAATCTTCAGCCACTAATCTATCAATGCTAGAAACGCTGACGCTGCATTGCCCAAAACAACAGATTTCTTACTGGCTTCTGAGTACAACTTCCGACCTTGTTGCAACCGCCAAACAACACCCCTTAAAACTGCTCCACGTAATTGCCATTGTTTATAATTTTCTTTTGCAATCAATAATGTTGCCTCCTTCTCCGTCTGGTCAGTAGCTACAACCCAACAAAAAAGGAGCTAACAAGCAACTTGGTGGCTCTCTACATTAATGTGGCGTACATGACATTTCCCAGACTTCGTCCACCGAGTTTCAAAGAGCGCTTGCTTAAGTTATTGTAAACGTAGTAATAAAAAGTTATAGCTGGGGAAGCATTTCTGCCTAAACCGATTTATTCCTGCCATACTTATTGTTTTTCTGCCGATGATTTAAATAACAAGTTAGGTTAACAGACTTCAGCAGGGAAACTAACGCTTCCAACGCTCTCCGTAATCTTCCCTTGCCAGCTTTTTCTTGCAGTTTATCTTTTAGATCGTCCAGTTATTTCAGCAGCTCTGCCTTCACCGCCACTCGTTGGTTCCAGCAGTTCTGTTTTGGCAGCCACTCAGTGATTCTAGCAGTTCTGCCTTCTCCGCCACTCGCTGGTTCCAGCAGTTCTGTTTCGGCAGCCACTCAGTCTTTCAGCAATTCTGCCCTCTCCGCCACTCGCTGGTTCCAGCAGTTCTGTTTTGGCAGCCACTCAGTCTTTCAGCAATTCTGCCTTCTCCGTCACTCGCTGGTTCCAGCAGTTCTGTTTTGGCAGCCACTCAGTCATTTCAGCAATTCTGCCCTCTCCGCCACTCGCTGGTTCCAGCAGTTCTGTTTCGGCAGCCACTCAGTCTTTCAGCAATTCTGCCCTCTCCGCCACTCACTCCATTCAGCAGATCACAGCCCTTTGCTTCACTCCGAAGCCATCGGTATTTATCGACACAAATATAAAGGCTAACTAAGGCAAATAAGCCAAAGCCCTTTGCTAAATTGGCTCTCTAAAACCCAATGCAATTGGACTTTAAAATGTTCACTTGGATATTGAAGTCTCAAACCTACGCACCTGAGCGCTTGCCAGCGGCTGCTCTGATCCCAAATGCTGTATTTTTAATTATATACCTAGCAGCGCCCAGAGTGCACGTGCACTTAAAAAGACAGGGAGCCTTGATAAATCCCAGTGCTCTGGTGAGGCAGATTCCCATTTGCCGTTCATGCTCCTAAATTAAAAGAGCTTTCCACAGTTGTGAAACTTAGAAATTAGGATGCACATATCAGAAGTTACCAAGCACTTGTAGTGTAGTATTGCGAAACATTCAGTTCAAGTCCGTATATATATATATATATCTGCTATGTTTCCCGGGCAATAAATGAATAACCTATGCACGAGAGTGAATATGACAGCAAGGGAAATACTGATATTTCTAAGAACTAGTTAATGAAATTACAGGTATCTGAATTGATTGTCATGCAATACATTGGCAACGTTCTTCCTGGCGACATAATATTATTGTCATCGTTTCCTTATTCTTGAATTACTGTATGCAATAATTTCCTCAGGCAAAATTATAGAGAATTCAAGTGGCAAAAAGAAACATTCGGCTCCTTGCTTTTATTCTGTATTAATTAAAAATATGAGTGTCTGTAATGGATGTTATGCTCCTCTTTATTGTATTATTAATATCCTATTGAGTAAGTTAGACCTCCGTTTCCGCTGAAGAGGCGATCATACAGAGGAAAATAGAAGGGACATAAAGCTTGTCGATGGAAACGTGGAATCGATACAATAGGATATTTTCCCACAGGATCATTGAATATGGGAATAGTAAATCGGGAAAAATGAAGAAGAACTGAGAAAAACAACTTAAGTAAAAGTAAGTAAGAAGTGGAGAAGTGGGATCAAGGTTTCCCTTTTATCGCTGCTCCCCATGAGATAGGATGGGCTAACCCAACGTTTGATTGCTCGAGGCACGGTAGGACTATATGTGAGCCTGTTGGCATACTAGGGTCTGAGCTCTGCGTGCAACTTGTATTATTATTATTGTTACAAGCCCCTTGGCCAAACCAGCTAAAGTGAAACGCTGTGTCTCAATCATACTGTACAAGGATAATCTGTTAAATTCTCTGCTTCAATGCAGTCAAGAGTTCTTTCTATCTCCTATCTGGAATTGAACTGCTCAATGCCATTCGTGTCGGCAGGTGTAGGCTGAGTGTATCTATTTATTCTCAATGTACGTGGCCACCAATATTTGTGACTGGGCCTAATTACTAGGTTGAATTTTGGCTACTTTGTTTGTACTTGTAAGCTTGTAAGTATATTTTGTGAACCCATTGTGTTCTTAATAAAAGCTAACCCTATGGCATCGCACATTTTTATCGCTTCTCCCCATAAGATTGGATTGGCTAACCCAACTCACCTAACCCTATATGGCATCGCACACTTTATGCCCCCTGAGGAAGTATTCCTGTTTACCCGCTATCCTGATATGCGGCAACATTTTATGCACCAGCCGCCACTATGTTGCCCTAGCAAAAGAATGGAGAGCTCGTGTGAGGGAAGAGCCGTCTGATGCACTCAGAGATTGTCCAGGAGACGTGGCATGACAATGAGGGCGTCCCATCTCCCGAACCTCTCGCTTTCCTTCCAGGCAAGGCATGACTGTGCTTATGGGAATATGTTGTCTGTGGGTTCCCAGTAAGAACAGCAAACAAAAAGCGAAAGATGGAAGGAAAACGTTATGAGTTGGTCCATGTGTCGTCAGGATAGAAAACACAGACATAACCAGGTACTTTTGCTGCAAAATGCGAAGAAATGATGTATGAAAAAATGTGAAGCTTGGTAGCTACATGGCTTTATGAAAACCAAAGACTAAAGATGAAAAAACTCAAGCTAGTGGAAGTAACAATTAATGATCGGGGAAAAATGAAGTAAGAAAATTATTATTTTGCACTGTGTACTCGTACACGTCTGCTAAGCCTAATAAGTCGTATATAGCAATATTTTAGCTTTTCAAATACTAAAATAATTTCTTTTCGTGAAATATAGTGTCTACATACAGCATGGTTTTATTGTAGACCAAGTTTTAAAAAACTGAATTAATCATAAAAAATAGTAATGATAATGATACTTATAATAATGTAGGTAAAACTGTAAATTTAAACGGGTGAGGTAGCTTATAGCCATATGAATTAGATAATAAATCATTTGAATTAGCTTGCTTCAGTAACTCATTTTAGCAGCCCTCAGGGGCATATTGTGGCGGGCCCTATCCCTGCCAGAATATGTTTGGGCATCACGCACCCAAGGGTCCCGAGTGCCTTATCCGCAGGGGATGTTGCATCTGGCCGCAGTTCCTGCTGACGAGGTTAGTATTGTAAAGTTAGGTTGGTTCTCTACTTTCCTCTTTCTGTTCCGTGAGGTGGAGTGTCGATCGAGATAGCCGACCTGGTACGCAGGACATCTCTAGTCTCTCTCGTGTGGAAGGACACAAAAGGAGCCGACCACTTGAGTTTCTCCTACTATACAGTACTTTGCGCCTTGTTTCCCTGACCGTAGTAGCGCACGTGGCACCCAGCCTACCCAATATGTGGTATTTGAATACTGCAAAAGTAGTTTCTCTGTTGAAACGCCTGAGTTGCGGCTACGAAGGTTAAACAAAATATATAATAATAATAATAATAATAACTCATTTTAGCAATATTTTTCACTGTGCTTCTAAACGAAAAATAGATAATGACGTTTTACTGGAAACTATTTTAAGCTCATTTTATTTCTTAAAAAGGGTAATAAGTCATTCAAGTTGTAGTCGCGTAAGCGTTAGCCGACGACGCTCTGGGTTCTCAACCGCTATCAGCAGAATTAGTTAATTGTAATTGGGGATTTTTTGTAGCTTGTAACACCCTTTCGTTTATCTCATCTCGGTTTAAGCCGGGGAAAATAGGCGTACCCCCTCCCCCGTCTTCAGTTTCTTAACTTTTTTGAGGCTCTAATTGGATGGAAGCTGCTAACTTCTTATAGTTACTCTATATATTAACTGCTAACATTTTCGTTACATTCAAGAGTAACTTTTGTAGGTTATTTTCAATCCAGAAGTTATTTGCGAGTATTTCTATTTTATGATCATGAGCTAGTTAACTTTTCTTTTGTTGTTAAGAAATTTGGGTGACCTGGATATGGGCCAAATTTGGGTGATGTAGATATGGGACAAATTTGGGAGACCTAGATATGGAATTCGGGTGAGTGTGGCCGGACTGTGTCATACAGTGGGGGTTCCACTGAATATAGAGTAGAATACTTTTGGAAGGAAATGGTTACTGTTGAGACACAAGCTATCTGCCGGAAACCCGTGTAGTCTGTAATGAGACATTTCCGTGTAGGAAATATTATTGTAAGATACTATAAAATACGAGGAAAACAGTTCATGTGTAGTAACTAACGATTTCTCTTTGCTGCTACTTATTGCCATAGAAGACAATCTCAGAGAAGTTTTGGTTGTATAACTGGAATTTCTCGGTTTGTTCAATAACACATCCTATCTAATGGCGAGCTACCAATAGATCCCACGTTTATCTTTCCTTCAATTGGGTCTACCGGCCGCTACTTTTTATTCGTCCGGTTGACTCATTTCATTTTTATAAATTAATGTTGCGTTTTACTTTCCTTCTTCTTTTTCTTCTTTCTTCCCCTTTTTCTTCCTTTTCTTTTCCTGCATTTCTTTCTTTAGCTTATACCTTTCTGCTTCTTTTCCTACCTATTCCTTCGGCTTTCTCGACTCGCCTCTCTGTTTCTCCACCCGTTGGTGCGATGGTGTAGCGAGCGCCCTCGTGCTGTGGGTTCCATGTCCTGTCAGTACCTTGAGAGTTCTTTCTGTTTCTAGCACAGAAGCCTAACGTATCCTACGTTTGTGATTATATATAGCTATTTAGTTACTTTTCTCCTCTCTGCTCAGGCTGGAGGATGTGTACGTGTGAGGCGCTGTGTGACCGAGCCAGCTAGCGGCCTGTTCTTGCGCAACATCACGATGCCGCTGCTGTTTCTGCCGCGGTGCCTTTGCCGCAGATGTCTCTACCGCGGATGTCTCTGTCGAGGATGTCTCTGCAGCGGATGTGTGCCGCGGATGTCTCTGCCGCAGATGTCTCTACCGCGGATGTCTCTGTCGAGGATGTCTCTGCAGCGGATGTGTACCGCGGATGTCTCTGTCGCGGATGTCTCTGCAGCAGATGTGTGCCGCGGATGTCTGTGATGCGGATGTGTGAGGCGGATGTCTCTGCCGCAGATGTCTCTACCGCGGATGTCTCTGTCGAGGATGTCTCTGCAGCGGATGTCTCTGTCGCGGATGTCTCTGCAGCGGATGCGTGCCGCGGATGTCTGTGGTGCGGATGTGTGAGGCGGATATCTCTGCCGCAGATGTCTCTACCGCGGATATCTCTGTCGGGGATGTCTCTGCAGCGGATGTGTGCCGCGGATGTCTCTGCTGCGGATGTGTGCCGCGGATGTCTCTGTTACGGATGTGTGCCGCGGATGTCTCTGTCGCGGATGTGTGCCGCGGATGTCTCTGCTGCGGATGTGTGCCACGGATGTCCCTGTCGCGGATGTGTGCCGCGGATGTCTCTGCTGTTTATGCCACTGCATTAGATGTCTCTGCCGCTGGCGCCTCTTTTAACTTGGAGCTTGGAAAGACTCGAAGTCGAGTACTATGTGGTATCTGCTAAGCCCTGCAATCGCTGAAATGTTACTGCTTGTCGTGTAGGGGCAGTGCTTTCAAATAGTACTGATGGGGACGAAAACCCCTAAATGGACTGAAAAATTCTCGCCCTGTTTGGGTACTTCAATTTCCTGAAAGTGCGCGCATAATTTCTTTGCCAATTCGGTGCACGTAGTTTTTTTTATTGCTAAAGATTTTTTGTGAAAAATGTGTACTGAAATTATTGGCATTATGAGTTGAAATTTTGTGAGCTTAGGTTTCGTCCTGCCGTTACTTGGATTGGTGTACTGACTTTCGATATGAGTGGAAAATTATATTTTCATCTATTTAGAGCTTCCTGTTTTAGTGCCAACGCATTAGGCCTTGATAACGAGGCCTCTGACAGAAATGATGCATTGCTTTTTAAGAATATGGTGCATCTAGCTCGTCTTCCCGACTTAATCGTGGTATAGTGACCGTTGTAGATTTATCCTGGAGTGTATTTAAGTTTCCCTGGATAAGTTTCCCTGGAGAAAAGTTGCCCTAGTTTGCTGGCCGTGGAAAGTCGAGCTATTTGCCCAACTTATGATTGTATGTAAATGTGGGGCATAGCTCCCTGCCGCAACAACGTGTTCAGATGATGTGGTTTTTTTATTGCAACTGTTACATATTTATTACCCGCGAATGGAATAAGAGAGGTGAAAATGCTTTCGTTGCAGATTTAAGTAAATATATTCATATTCATATCTATATTCATATCTATATTTGTATGTCTTTCCATCCAGAATGTGGTCGAAGTAGTTGAGCAATCTTCATAATTTTTTACAGGGAATTTGGTGGGTTGACCTAGATGTGACCCATGTCAAAAAACTGGGCCTAGCTGTCCATATAATATGATGAAGGCGATGATATTTGCTTTCTACCCAAATTCCCAGAAACAGGTAGAAGGAGTTGAGGTATGTTCATGACTTTTTGCAAGGAGCCTTGTGACTTGACCTCGATGTTACCCATGCCAAAAACCTTGGATTAGCTGGCCATAAAAAATGACGGCGGTGAAAGTTGCTCTCCGACCAAAAAAGGTAGGAGTTGAGCTATGTTAATGATTTTTTGCGGGGAGTCTGGTGGGCTGTCTTCGATGTGGCCCATGCCAAAAACCTAGTATTTACTGGCCATAACACAATGACGGCACTGAAATTTGCTCTCCACCCAAAAAAAGGTTGAAGAGTTGAGCTATGTTCATGATTTTTTGCAGAGAGTCTGGTGGGCTGTCCTCGATATGACCACACCAAAGAACTAGGAATAGCCGGCCATCAAAAATGTTGGCCACAAATTTGCTCCCACCGCGGGGGACGGTCTTCCGCCACGAGATTTTTTAGTGGTGTATACAAACAAAATACCGTTTTCTGTATTGCACAAACATGCAGCAAAGTGGAATACATTGTTATTGTTCAATGGATCTTAAATTGATAAGCGTAATAATTGTTTACCAAAATTTTAGTTACATGAAAGCTTAAGCTAAAAACACAAAAATCTTCTGTTTTTTTAGAAAGTAATATATACCTTGACTATATTCAATGTAAACACGGCGAAGGAAATATAGCAATATATTACAGCATGTTACCGCTAAGTAAATAAGGGTGCGATTGCTGCTAAGTAATAAGGCATTTTCAAGAATGTAAGCCCTGAAAAAGTAAAAAACATAATATATGAATGGAAATAGGTATCGTATACCTATTTCGTATGAAATAGGTATCGCATGAAGTAATATCGTACGAACTACCAGCTCTTCCTGTGCTAATAAACTTTACTTCGTACTCACATAGAAATGTTGCAAAAAACTCGTTGTAATATTACTTGGGACAAAAAAAATCATCTTATTTTTAGGTTACACGCAAACATATGAAGACAGGTGTTTTAACTTCACTGGGATGCATAAATCCTGCTGAATGGAATTTTCCAACGTATAATCTGCTTGCCCCAACTGTCACACAATTTAAACATTCATAGAACACCGGGTGCTTTATCCAATACCAACCTTTACGAAACACGACAGAGACGCTTCGGAGAGTAATTTGCAATGCATGGAGAAGATACGAGACAGTTATTGCGTTATTGCACAGAAGCAAGCGTGTTCAACTCGGCGTATTTCGAATGAAATACTGAACATAAATTGGATGTTAAGTCCGCATGTGCCGTAGCCACTCGCTTAACTTTGTGCAAGAAAGAAATATTATTGTTGTGTTTGGGACACTAGCGCAATTAGTTCTACAGTTCTCCGCATCTTAGGGTACCGAAAAATATTGAATGAAAATAAATTGTAGGGATTTTTTGAGCTTTTTTGAGTAGCATTCGATCTTTTTAAAGACGAAAAAAATGGATATGCATTTTATCGAGCAACTGCACCAAGCATTCCCATCAGAATGAGCCATAAATCATTCATGGGTTGTTAGCCCAGACGAGTCCAGAGGCAGGAGAGTCCTCAAGCAAAATATTCTAGAGGATTATGATGCTGAGGAAGTGGAAGTAAGCGTTGGGTAGAGATATAGTTTAGTGATGGGATTATGAGATATTTTCTGCGTGATAAGTTTACAATGATTAATTTCTCATTTATAGAAAAATGTTCAATGTTTTAACGTTATACAGGTGGCAAGACGTAGTCAGCTAACCCTTTTTTTAAAAAGGGCAATATAGTCAAAAAGTGTCCTTGCAAAGGCAGAAAAGAAACTCAAGAGGAGAGAGGAGAGAGGGAGAGGTCAAGTGGTTGCGAGCGGTAGCTGGAGATGTGGTCTGGTGTTGTGAATTAGAAAGAATCTTTCTGTGAATGAAAATTGCGCAACAATATTTTCTTTGAAGGAGAAATCCTTCAGTGCACGAAAATTGCGCAACATTTTCTTTTTCCGAAAAATTACTTAGAGCGATAATTTAAAGGCAGCTTTCTTGACATACATTTTAAAGTTAAATTTATACGTTAAGTTCTAAATTTTTCTGCCTTCCCAATAATTAAACCTTTATTCATTCTCCAACACGGTAATATATACAGACAGTTAAAAAAGTATTACTAAAATTGAGAATGCGCCCACCTATTAATGTTATTCACTTATGGGACGCTGAAGCCAATAGCGGTCATTTAGTAAAACTAATACATCACGTTAATAAATGTCTAACTACATATAGGTAAAAACAAAACGTGCAGACCTTGATTTGCATCTGACATTTTCATTAGGCAGGGCAGTTGGTGAGACAGTCTACATCAACCATTTGACCAAGTAAACTTATGTATCACAGTTGAAAGTGTCTAACAATAGAATAACATGGGACGTGCAGACTAGGATCTATCATCCACCTAGACAGTACACGTTGTTAAAATTGTCATCATAAAACCTATGACATGAGTCTCGATGGTATTTGACCTAGTTTAGCAACATTCATATTACAAACATGCATTATCACAAGGTAATCAATACATTTCCCATTCTTCTGTTACATCAGGACGGCATTAGGCAGCGTTTATGTACAGCACCTCACACGAGGACACAATGTAGCCCGTCATTCTCTCAGTAAGTTAGACTGCCACTAAGATCAGAGAAGTGAACGGGCAGAACCCAGGGTTCCAGCTCCCACCCTACAGTGACCGAGCGCCAGACCTACGCTGAAACCCCAGTTGGTAATAGATAGGAGCGCTCAGCCACTTCACACGCATATTACATGTACGATAATTGCGAACTTGGGCAGAATTATGTGCGTCTTGTGCTCATCGACGTGCAGGCACAGGAGTATAAAAATAAAGAGTTCTTTGATATCCGGCCTTCTATGCTCTCATAGTTGGGCCGCAATTGGCCGGAGGAAATGCAAACGCCCCCCCCCCAACATTTCAATAGGCCTACTGGAGACATTGGTTCTGAAATAATAGCATAGCCGAAAAGAGTGCTTACCGTACGCCATAGATGAGCGCAGCCTCTGACCAAAATAAAGAACATCAAGTGCTCCTGTACGCCTCATAGTCTAATATTCTGTAGTATTAGGTAACATAATGTACTATATTCTAGCATTAAACTCCGTAGTGCCGTGTTCTAAACAGGTGAAGTCTGGAACACATACTGGACCGCAAACCGGTAAGCAACCTTGTGAAGCGCTGTATCCGTTACACAAACTAAGTGTAGCGATTGCGCTACGTACCCTAAAGCTGTAATGAATCTTAGAACCCCAAAAAAGTGTCCCTCTCAAAAAATCTAGAAGCTGGTAGCTAAACAAAATCTCATAAATGTAGTTGGAATGAAAAATTCCAGTCAAAAAACCAAAAAAGATTAACAAAAGCGTAAAAAAATGAAATATCCCTCTGTAAAAAACATACTAAGAGGTCAAAAGTTCTTCATCTTTGGATTTCAATAAATCTCTGCTAAGAAGTCCCTGGAATTTGAAGAATCTCTCTGAAGAAATCTTTACTATTGGAAGGTATCAACAAATCGTAGAACTTCAAAATCTTTCGTGCGAAGCCTTTGTTGCTGGAATATATTTCGTGTATTGAATCTTAGGAACTGTAAAAATATCTCCCAGGAAATCGTAAGGACTGAGGTGAGACTCCGACCAGAAACCAGGGCTCAAAAATGCATTATTCTTCTTTTGGCTGGAAACAAAAACCCGTGACCTGGTCGGTACAAAATCTCAAGCCACCTCTCCTGTTACAAGCGCAACATTTCTAGCGACAAGGTAATGGAATTACCTTCGGAATACCGTTCTTCTTCAGAAGCAGTAGCCTAAAAAAAGCTACAAAGACTCGTGCTACATACCGCTCTCTCTTTGAACTGTTGCTGAGGTGAGCATTGCTGCAGAGATCAGTAGTGAAGGAATAAAAGGTTGCTATGCTAAAAGGGCAGGTACTGCAGTGGATAAAAGAGAAGCGTGGAGGCTATTAGGCTATTGTGGCAGAATAAAAAGTGTGTTAGGCAGGGATGCACTCAAAAAAGGTAAAAGAGTGAGAAAGAGGGAACAGGGTGGCGTGTCTAACACAACCTGGGTCTCATCAAAAAACCTCCACCGTAAGTTAAAGTATATTTGAAGAAATAAAATACCCATAATTGCCAAATATTCGGTTAATGAGAATTCTAAACATGGAAAGTTTAAGAATTTGAAAGTACTATTTTTATATATAACAATATTATTACATCTCGCATTGACTACTGATAACAGTTAATGAATGCGCTGGAATAATTGCAAGTAACAAGTTTGTTTATTCATTTATCATTATGGAATATAATAGAATTCAACACGTTCCAGCTTATTCTGTAATTTATGGGCCAGCTTTGCAGTTACTTGACTGCGTTAGTTTTTTCAATCGTAACTAGAGCACTTTGAGAACGCATACTCCGTCAAGTGAGGCAACGGTAGCAAAAATTCAAATTGGCTCTGAAACCATAATTTTCTTTTTATAAACTCCAAAATCCAATCATTTGTGCCTTTTTATATTAATAACAGCTTGTTCAATTTTCTTGAAGATCCGTTCATGACTTTTTGAGTCATACTGTTAACAAACGGTATGACAAACATGAGTCAAACATACAAACGAACAAACCTATGTGCACCAAAATTTGATCATTTAGGTCTTTTAACATTACTAACAACCCCTATAAATTTCATAGAGATCCATTCATTATTTTTTTTAGTTATTGTGCTAACAAGCATAAAATTAAAAACAGTGACAAACGAACGAAAAAACAAACGGATCATTACCAAAATTTGGTCATTTACTCTTTGTTATATACCTAACAACTCATGTTAATTTCATCAAAATCCATCTATAACTTTTTGAGTTACGGCATCAAGAAAAATGAGGCAGACAAACAAACAAACCGATCGGCATATCTTCACCAAAAGTTAATCATCTGTTCCTCCTGTCATACCAAACAATCCTTGTAAATTTCATCTAAATCGGCTCATAACTTTTTGAGTTATTTTGGTGACAGACAGACAAAGAGAAGACAGACAGACAAACACGACAAAAACATAACCTCCTTGGCGGAGGTAATTAGTGGAAGAAATCTAAAGATGTAATATAGGTTGATCAACATTTTTTAAAGCGTGAATCATGGATGTGAGTGTACATCATTTTTGCCCCATACCTGAATTTTTTATATTTATGTACAGCTGATGCTATAATAGGAACTATTATATTTCTTTTTACCCGCGTGAAAGCTCTATTTATTTTATAATGGCTTCTCTTAATGTTTTCATACACTTACCGGTATGATAACGTAAAAATGTTAATAATTTTGCTATTACAATGCGGCAATTAGAGCTTCTGTGTTATCATTTTTATTTTTTAATTTTTGTAATTATCAGGAGAAGAAGTAATAGTACAGTCATTAGAGTTACTCTTGTAATGGGGCTATTTATATGTTGTTAAAATAAATAGTAAAAAACTAATCCCTGTAGTGTTCCTTTTGGGTAGTTTATGTGAAAAAAAAAATCAGTAACTTTTGCAGTAATTTAAAAATGCAATTCTGGTCCAATAAACTTTTCAACATCGCCGCAAGAAGCACTTCTAGATTATATAAATTGTGCAGCACGCAAGCAAAACAATTTATCCCTTCGGGAAAAAGAGAGGTCGTCATTATTCCTGCATGATGGCGGCCTAATTTGATTAATGGACGTCGCTAAAAGTAATTTATTATCTAGCGCGTGGCTTAGGCGAGACGGAAATATTGATGGGAAAAAGAAAGGCAAAAGAGATGGGTTTTCCTCCAGGCTTTGATAAAATGAATGTTTAGGCATGGCTTTCCAAGCAGGGATTTAGGATATTATTTATTGTCTAGCATGAAACTTATGGAATTTCTATTATTATAGTTATTATTGTCGAGGGGATTTCACAAACCAAATTTTGGGATGGTTGAGTGATGTTTAGCTCTACGCTCTAGCGCCGGGTCGCATCGCGCAACCTAAGGCTCAGAGCACTCTGTGAATGATGTGCGCTGTTCCAGGCAGAGCGCTCTTCTGGAGGGTTCCTGGATGGATATGGCCGCACTTCAGCTCTCGTAGGGCAGTCTTGAGATTCTTGGATATTGCCCCCAGAGAGCCGATGACCACTGGAACGACGTCGACCTGCATCTGCCACAGTCGCTGGAGTTTGATGGCAAGGTCGCGGTACTTTTTCTTGTTCTCCGTTTCTTTGTCCACGATTCTGGAGTCGAAGGGGATTGAGACGTCGATCAGTTTGGCCGACTTCTCCTGTTTGTCTTTTGCGACAATGTCCGAACGGTTGGCGTGAAGTTCTCGACCAGTTTCCATCCTCTTGTCCCAGTAGATCTGCAGGGATTCGTTTTCAACCACGGGCGCGGGTTCGTGCTCGTACCACCTTTCACTGACCGGGAAGTTATGGATCCGCAGGAGGGTCCAGTGAAGGTGTCGGGCAACTTTATCGTGCCTGCGCTTGTACTCCTTTTGGGCCAGCACTCCGCATTCGCTTATGACGTGGCTGATGGTTTCATCCGAGCTCTTGCAAATTCTACTGGTAGTTGGCACATTATTATTGTTATTATTAATTCATTATTATTATGAAAACTACTTGCTTGGGCTTCTCCAAACAGGTAATGATATCCAGTTGATGCGATTAGGAACAGCAGGAAGTCTGAAACACTACTAAAAGAATTCATCAAAGTTCCTTCAACAGCTGACTTAAACACCAGCAGATCTACAAGGTAGAACGTACATCCCGGCAACGAATTCTAGAAAATACCGGCTGAACTGACAAGTTTGGCACCCAGTTGTCTTCAATGTCGTGTGTTTTTCCAAATGATCTTGGGGGGGGCAGAGAGAGAAATGCTGCTTATATGTTATCTGCGTATTTCTTTTATTATATCATTTCAAGTATTTCATTGCATTCGTTGTGAAATCAACGATGATTATATTTGCTGTTAGTATTCTTGATTATATTTACTGTTAGTATTCATTGATCGTATGTAATGAATGTTTGTTTTCATGTAATTAGCATTCTTTAAACCTATCTCGTATACTAAAATAATATTATTTTTATTATTGGTCATAGGGTATTTTTAATGAAAATTGATTTTGTATTGGTAAATTTTACGCAGAAACCCACTGGAATCATGGTAACAATGACAACTTTATATATTTGATCAACAGTAGTAGTGAACAGAAGTAAAACTTGCAAACCATAGGTAAAACCATAAATTTACATCAGCAGAAACAATAGATGTTATATATACCAGTTTCATATTTCTTCAAATTTTAGAAAACTGTTCCTGACTCCGTAGTAAAATCAGTAAATTTGCGGATGATACTAAACTATGTCATCCTGCCACAAAAAGAGCCGAACTTCAACAAGACTTTGACCACCTCATGGAATGGAGCACAACGTGACAGATGAGCTTTAATGTCGACAAATGCTCAGTAATGCACGTAGGGCTCGTTATCCCTTCAAGCCCCTAAAAATGAACGGGACGGTATTGGCTACTGTCACCCAACAGTGTGACTTGGGAATCACTATTACGAACAAAGTACAGCATAGTCAGAAAGTTAACAGGAGTAAAATGGCAAGTCGAGTGCTGGCATTCATCACCAGAAACTTCGAATACAAGTCCAAGGACATCATCGTTCCCTTATACATGGCATTCGTGAGGCCACACTTAAAATTTGCTATTCAATTCCGATCGCCACATCTTTTATTATTATTATTAAAACTTCATGCTTGAGCTCCCGCGGACAGGTAATACAACCCAAATGAAGCATCATGCAACGCCGGGAAGCTCAAAACGCTGCAAAAGGAAATCCAGGAAAAAATCATTAATCGCTGACTTAAACGCCTGCAGGCCAATACGACCAAAAGCCGATGCCGGCAACAAATTCCAAATCTTAGCCGACCACGGCACGAAGCACCGACAGAACTGATTAGTTCGACATCTGACAGCCTCCAAAGTGAAAGAGTGCGCTCTGCACGCAGCACGAGTCTTTCTCCAAAAACCTTGAGGGTGGGGAGAGAAGAATACAACCAATTAATGCCTCTCATTATTGTACACCTTATGAAACATACATAGCTCTGCTACTCTTCTCCTGTGGGACAACTTCACTAGATCATTATCGGCGCACAGCCTGCTGGCTGAACTAACAAGTCGGTCCAACAGACGCAAGTGAGTGTTAGCAGCTGAAGCCCAGACCGGTGAGCAATACACCAACACAGGCAGCAAAAACGCATAAAAACATCTGCGGGCAACCTGACTATCACCAAACACGGAATTCACTTTATGCAGGAGCCCAATCTTAGTGGAAGCACGTGACATCAACCTCCTAATATGCGGCTCGAAAGTAAGTTTCTCATCAAAGACAACACCAAGATCTCCAAGGAGCTAGACTTCTGAAGTAAAGTGTCATCAATCTCCAGTTGGGGATGCTGCGGTACAAGTGTCCGAGACCGACTGACAATCATCGACTTTTTCTTACTGCCATTCAGCTTCATACTCCAGGCCGAGCACCATGCACTAATGCGTGACAAATCCCTATTTAGAGACTGAGCAACAGCATCACGCAGGCGAGGAGCAGGTATCACTGCCATCAAAGTGGAATCGTCGGCATAGTTGATCAACGTGTTTTCAAGCGAAGAGAACATGTCACTAGTA
>LQNS02278163.1:5640446-5659967 GCA_001587735.2 Parhyale hawaiensis
ATACTGTATTTCATAATCTAAAAAAAAAAATTCACATCACTTCTGTGTAACCAACGCCCCTCTTAACGGAAAATAGTGTCAGTATTATCTCCTTATTAAGATGCGAGCCTTGTTCTAGTAAATTCACTACTTATTTAATACCAATTGTCTCTTATGTTTCTTTTTAGTATTGTTCTTATGTTAGTACTAAGCATGAAAACCTCAGGATACTGTGTCCTAACCTTGTTGGACACAGTCTCCAGATGAGAAATACATGAGCTTCTTATTATTATTATTACAAAATCTGGAACCTGGCTTATTTGTCGCCTATCTATTTCCGTCAAAGTGGACACGAAATAATAAATACACGAAGCCTGTATCACAGATACAACATATAATGGTTGTAGACATCATAGTATAACAGCACCGATAATGATCAACATAGAAATCCACAATATGTTGAGATAACCTTCATACAACAGGCAATCACTGAATGCCGTCTAGGTGTTAAGGGGTCTGCCCACTAAGAACTTTCGTCGCCTCTACTAGCCTATCGATGACGGAATTGCTACTATCGACGATGCGGTGTCGGTCCTAGCGCTGATTTCGTTGTTCCTAGCAGCAACTCTCTTTGCCCGATTTTCGTTGCCGCTACGAACAACACCACGGGATGATGATTGAGTCTGTTTCTTCACGGACAATTTATTAAAATTATTTGCGGTAACATTGATCTTCAGTTCATAACAGCCATTTGATGAGTTATTTTTTCCTTTCCTTTATTGTTTCCAGTCTTTTACAAAAACCTAAATTTACAGATTGAAAGAAACACAATCTATACTATAATAAGAGAGCTGTCTGTCAGTCCGTCCGTCCGTCTGTCCGAAGCCTTATTTTCCCTTATCTAATACTGAAGAAAAGAATTCCGAGGTACCCAACTTTTTTGTTGCGGAGAGGGTATCTTGGATACGGGGAGGCACTTGGGCGCTTGCCTGCATGCCCGTGTTTGGACATGTTCATTTTCAACGGTGCTACGGGTGATGCCACTTAATTACGTATCTTCTAGACTATCAACCTTTTTGTTAAGCTGAGATGTTTTCAAACATATATTTTTATGACTTATTCAACGAAAGGGTTGCGTTTGGTGCATATCAACCCTTTTGTTGAGCCGAAATGTGTTCAAATACATATTTTTATGACTTCTTCATAAAAAGGGTTGCGTTTGGTGCACTAGTGTCAATAATAGAGGAAACAAGCCCATAAAAAATATTTAAACTTATTGGGCACATGTCAATAATAAAAGGCAAAACTGACTTAAACAGTAGTTTTTAAACAGTTTTTTGAATTGCCGGTGTGTCATTGGTTCGACAAGGTTTCCTGCAAGTTCGTTATGAAAGATCCTTTGCTGGGCTCCTTGGGGTCAGACACTCTTGTGTAGGTTTCTAATAAAACTCTTAATCCACACAATGCGAGAGAATTTCTGTAGGAACAATAAAACCTACATTAAAATCCAATAAACGTTCAATACAGTAGAGGCTAAAATATTATAAAATTACAAGTGCTGAATTTATGTGTAATAAATAATTCAAGTGTAAAAATGTGAAGAATTAAAATCGCTATAACTAAGTCTGGAACCGTATACGCGAAATCTTACAAACTCGAGGCGTTGAAAAGATGCTATACTTGTTGAATCGCAAAACGTATGACAGTCTATAAGTAAATTCGAAATAGTATGAACGAACTCGTGCAAAGACTGGAGGCGTTACGAAGATGCTACACTATTCAAATCTTTAGAAGTATCTAAGTTTCCACAATCAAGTCTGTAACTCTAATGACATCTATCATAAATAGCACTTCTATTTCACATCAAGCAGCACAATATGTAAATACTATTTAAAAAAGGGTGCAGCTTCGCGACATGAAAAGATGCATACCTGATAGTGTATCTCTGCTCGAAAAGGTTCTGCTCCTCACGACTGTCCGGTAATAAATGGGTAAGCGGTACGACGCATATGGCAACACCGCGCATGGAGCCGTGTCCGATCGACTAAAATCCTTTGAGGGAAAAACCGCTTAAAATATTTTACATTTGTTATACGCAGTGACACATTGAAAAACGGTGGAACGATTATCTACTTCAAGGCGAACTGATGGTAAATTGAATCTGTTGTTCCTTATTTCATATTGAACAGTTGAAAGCAGGGGAAAGAAATGTGACTCGAAACAATTAGTTTCACCAGTTATTGCTTTACGGATAAGTTTAAGTAGAAATTTCCAGTGGACATCACTGAACTTCATTAATTCTAAGGTATTATACATGGTATTTATACGCATCAACGGCACATTGTTATCATCTCGCTTTACTTTCAAAATTATTATAAGGACATCATTAATAATTAATCGTCATTATTCGTTTCTTCGCGTTGTCATTTACACCACCCCATATATCCTTGGTCAACAGTTCAGCGCCGTAAATGATACATTTCTTCGCTATACAAAACCTTTATTCAAAAAAGTTTTGGAACTTGCAACCCTGGATTCAAGTTTCATTTTTAACTCCAAATACTATGTGCAGCGTGATGGGTTAGGTATGGGTTTACCCTTGAGTCCGACTTTTGCTAATATTTTTATGTGCTTTCATGAAAGAATCTGGCTCGATGGTTGCCCCACTGACTTTAAGCCGATACTTTATAAGCGCTATGTCGACGACACATTTCTTTTATTCCGAGAACCTTGTCATTTGCATACGCTAGTTGTGAATAAAACAATGAATAATACAAGGAAACTAACGCATCGCGCGATAAAAACTTAGCTGCGGCATAAATGGCGCCTTTGGCTTTGCAAAGTTTATCACATACTAGAGATATATGGGGAGAAAAACTGAGATTACTATCAATAATAACTCCTAGGTAACGAAACGTCTCTACCCATTCTAGCTTTTCGCCGTTCATATATACATTAGGCATCTAAATCATTTTCTTTGCGCTAACAACGAGTGATAGCAAACGAATTTTAATTAAGGTATTTCATCGTATTGCGATCTGACAGTGAAATTGTTGATGTTCACTGTGTTCTGCTATCACGCTGTGCCGCTGCGAGGCCTGGAAACTGCCTCTTCAGAATTTGCCTTTATCTTTTGTATGGATGCTATATATCCATTTAGGAGTTAATGTGTCTATAGCAAGTATGATATGATACAGTAATTGTCTCTCATTGCTCCCTGGAAATGAGGATTGAGGCGAGCCTCCTCCTTCAATAATTCTCCAATGTCGATTTAGGAAGGCTAATTAGGGCCTACCCCTGCTTAAACAATTCTTGCGTGATGAAGCTTCTCTTATGGTTAAAAGATTATATGCGGAAATAATCTATAAACCACGGCGCACAGCAGCCTAATATCATAGGCTAGGCCTACCTACTCTATCAATTGTTACCCCACAAGTGACTAGAAATTTCTGCTGTAGCTCATAAATTAGAATAAGTTACATTAAAAATATGCTAATTCAGGGCTTTGAGGAGCTCAAAAAATGTATGGAAAAATTAAATGCTTTTCGGTAACTTTATAGGAGGTAGGCAGCTGTAGGCAAGCTAGCCATATTTATTGGTTTTCATCAATTAACTAGACTAGCCATGAAATGCATGGGCTAGGCCTACCTTTACTATCAGCTTGAAAAAATTCGGCGGTTGTTTATGTTGGCTGCGTGCACTGCGAAACTACGAGGGGAGCAAAAAGTTGGTTGGTGTTGTCTGACGACAACTTCTGTTGGCGCTGGGGCTGGCGAAGTTGTTCGTGGGCATCCGGCCTTCCTCTCGTTCCAGTAAGACAAGGTTCCAACAATGTAAGCTGACAGAACTCAAGTAAATACAACCTTTTTTTGTTATTAGGCGCTCACCCTCTCATTGCTAATCGCCAGAAGAACAATTTGATGTACAGAAACTTATATCATAAAGCTAGCACCTTTCTATTTTTCTACTCCTATAACCGAACTTACTCGAAGGAAAACGTACAGCTACGCAAAATTTTAGTTGGGGCCCAACTTATAAGTTTATATTGTATGGTTAACAAATATAGCCGCAGAAATTTAACTATAAAATTCATTTTTATTTCATTTAAAATTGAACCTACTTCTATTCATTTACACTGCAAATATTAGCCAATTAATTAGCTTTTAAAATATGTGCATGTCGCTATTTTATGTGACAGCATCATTACTATCGTTAGCTGTATCTGTCATTCATTTCATTTGTCCATAAATCCCATTTTTCTGTAAGATCTATCAAAGAAAACGAAATCTGCGCTCAGTGCGTGGCCGCTCGGACGAAACACGAGGCGCTCGGTGCGTAATGCGCTCAGTAAGAACGTGGTCAGGAGGAGGTTCAAGTGACAGTGTAGTAGGTTTTCTGTTTTTTAGCTGGTGCCAAACTTTTGATGAAGAGTGCGCCCATATCCAGCATCTAATGATAATTTTGCAAATGGGTCAACCCGCACTTCTTCAAGGGCCTATAGTGCAAGCTTTCTCTTAATTTAGTAGTTACAACATCGATGAAATTTAGTGCCAGAGCACTTCTATAAGCGGTACCAAGTTTTGCAGGCCCAAATGGGAGGTAAAATTGTTAAAAATCTGTAGAAGAAGTCTTTTCAGAGTGCAATTTGAGGGCTGTAAAAACAAGCATAAACTTGTGAGAATCTGAGGGTATGTTTAATTGCTCATTTAAATCAAAATAATCTTGTTCAACTTGCTACCAACCTACGCAAAATTTTAGTTTAGTTAAAAATGCAAATTGCAAGCCAATTACGCTTGAAATGGTAGTCAAAATAATCCATTAAAGCAGTTCTTAGTTTTCAGCTCTATCAAGCAAGCTGAAACTCCACCTCAACTGGAGACGCCAGAGAATGTTTCGCGTAAGGTAAAGCTATATAGCGTGTTACGTGATATAAATTAATGTTGGCTAATGGGACAAGCCTTAAAGAAAATAAAACAGATGATTATGAAAAAAGTTTTAGCTGTCACAGAAGAGTATAATTTGATGTGTTTAAACAGTTAGTTAAGTTGTTTATATGTTTGCACTTTCTTACCTATCCTTGTGTCTCTAAAAACGCGAGGTGTTTCATATAACACCATCAACACAGTTACTGAAACCAATGCGTATAATCTGTATATTTTTTTCTGCTTATTTGCTTGTTTGTTTGTTTCTATCTGTTCATTTGATGCCATGCTTGACAGAAACGAGCAAATGGCTAAGCGAAAACAGGGTCAGAATGGAGATCATTGCCATCCTGTCACCATCTGTTGGACGCCCGATAAATGAACGTTCGGCCAAGTTGCAGACGATAGCAAGAGTAAGGAAATCTCGAAATCGAATGTACTATTTCCTTCGTCAACTTTCCAAGCAATAAAGACACCTAACATGTATCTTTGCTGTTTCATGTCACGCCTGTTATTTTAACAATGATATTTGCAATAAATGTAGCAAAGATAGACACTGAACAACTTCGATGCAGATGCAGCTCGCCCTATTCACCAAATCTGGCTCTGGTGTACATAAGGCATCGCTGCGAGAGGAAAAAAGTGCAATAACCAAACCGCATTTCAATCGCATTGTGAAAGGTTTATTCGTTTTCCATGCGCTGTTGCAATGGATCGGTGGCCTACCGATTTCATAGAAGGATGATGGACGTGGTGGAATAAATTCACTCAATGTCCCATGTTCATCAATGCAGCATGAAAAAGAAATAAAGTCATCCATTGGGAGCTGCAAAAAAATTGTGAAATGTGCGACTCGCAATAAAATTTTTTAATATCACCAGCAGTCAAAGACACGCAGTTACCCTTGGTGCCAAGAGCAACATATAGGCACATATGTTTTTTTAAAAGCCAGTTCAATTGCGCAGCATCACCAGCTATTCACAGTTCAGGGGTCTGAAGGTCTTGGCTATTTGTTTAACAACTGTCACCTGTTTGGGAAATCCTACAGAATTGACATCAAATCAAGGGAATTCCCATTGACTCAATGGAACGTCAATGCCAGCGTCATGCTATATGATGACTTTGGCGACCTCTATTGACTCAATAGCAAAACCCAGTGGGAAAAGTTACTACCTTCCGACGTCATATACAGCTCTGTCGCGCTATTCAGAGTTTAATTATGGAGGACATGTGGGTATTGATAAAAAATTACAAAGGGTGACATCTAAGATTAATGCGAATTTCCACCTGTGAAGTGGCAGGGGCCTGACGTCAGGTGAACTGCAGGGGTATATACCTGTGACGTTCCGCTAGGTAGTTCACAGTGAGTTCCGTTAGTTGGTAACGAGAACTTGGGAGGTGAAGCTCGAAGTTCTGGAAACGGTAGAACCCACTGCAAGGTCTTGTCATGTTCATTATCCAGACCTGTGTCTCCGTCATCGCTCTAGCGGTAAGTGTCATGTATTTGGATACGTATCTGTATGATTACAGTTTCTACTTTCCATAATTGTGCAATGACGTTTCGTTCTATCATAAAAGTAGTTGTATCAATATAAACTTAGCTTAACTGACCCTACCGGTGCTGGAATATTATAATAATTGGCTTTCGCTTGAAGTTATTACAGTATGATTTAAGAAATTAGAAACATAGTTTAATGTATCTGATAGACTAATGAAAACTTCAGTTTTTGTCAATGAAATGGTATTTTGTGTAAATAGCATAATAATATAGTTTCACGCAATGACTTAAGTTGAGCCTAAGCTGAACTTAACTACATTTATTAATTTGTTCACCTCTTCGCCACTTGAATAAAGAGACACGCATAAATTCTCGGCGTGCATCAAACAAACGAAAGATATACAGAACGAAATCTTTGATGGCTGGAGAAAAAGTAGCGCATTAATATTCTTTTACTTCTGCTTCAGTCCTATGGTTTTATATTGTTATCTATTTACTTGTTATTCTAGAAAATCTACCAATATCTTACCAAGTCCCGTTACACAGTATAAATGTATATACTGTATACATTAAATCATAATATAAAACGTATATATTCTTATATGCATCCTTGTAATTTACATGGTGTCACCAGGTGGCGGTGTCGGCGTCAGTCATTGAGCCGAAAACCCTACAGGTGTCGGAGATACGGTCCCTGATTGCCAATGCGAATGACATCACACCTATGGAAGAGGCAATAACACGAGCCTTGTCTCCAAGACCTTCGAGTGAGTATATTGTTTTGTAAGTAGTGTACCGTTTTCATTTCAATTTTTTCCCCACTTTGTTGACCAGTGGGCTTAGTCCAAGATATTTTCAACGTTACTAAAATGCCCAGCCGTGAAAAACGGCGGCAATAATGCTACATTAAAGCTTTTTCTTGTTCATGCACGAGGTGCGTGTTTTGTTATAGAAACTGCACCTCATACCTGTTTGCTTGGTGTGTGAGGATTTACTACGATAGTTCGAAGTATTCAGTCTGTTCATGTACTGCATGCACTCTGTAAACCGACAAAAACAATGTAAGAAGCTTCAATTAAGGAATCAGAGCTAGAGCACTCTGAGAGCGCATACCTCCGCCAAGTGAGGCAACGGTAGCAAAAAATTCAAATTGGCTCTGAAACCATAATTTTCTTTGTATAAACTCGAAAATCTAATCATATGTGCCTTTTAATAGTTGTAAAAGCTTGTGCATTTTTCTTGAAGATCCGTTCATGACTTTTTGAGTTATACTGTTAACAAACGTACTGACAAACATGAGTCAAGCATACAAACGAACGAATCGATCTGCACCAAATATGACTTATTTATGTCTTTTAACATTACTAACAACTCCTATGAATTTCATAAAGATCCTTTTATTATTTTTTGAATTATTGTCCTAACAATCATAAAATTAAAGACAGTGACGAATGAACGAACGAACAAACGGATCATCATCAAAATTTGGTCATTTACTTTTTGTTATATACCTAATAACTTATGTTAATTTCATCAAAATCCATTCATAACTTTTTGAGTTATTTCATTGAGAAAAACGAGGCAGAAAAACAAACAAACAAATGGATGAACATGTCTTCAACAAAAGTTAATCATCGGTTCCTCCTAACATATTTACCAATTCCCGTGAATTTAATCCATATCGGTTCATAACTTTTTGAGTTACCTTGGTGACAGACAGACAGACAGACAAACACGATGAAAACATAACCTCCTTTGCGTAGGTAATAAATCTAGCATTGCCACTAAACTTCCTGTAGATAATTTGCAGCGTTCATTTACAAAACAAAAAGAAATGATAGGTTCGGGTCGCTTTATAAAATGCCTAAACTAAGAGGTTTTGCAATAAGATTTCGATAAAACAGTGGGTATATGCTTATACACGCACTTCTTTTGCTTGTCAAATTCATAGTTTGGCCAACCTGTCTTAATATTCGTTTTAAGTATGTTTGTGCATTGTAGCAAGTAGCAGACCCATACTTTCAAGCTGGTTGTAAACGTTGACCCAAGTTAAAAGCTGTGACACCATGGTTGTAGCGTGATACACGTTTTACAGTAAAATTATACGATAATTGGAACATGTTCGCTTCTCTTTCGGTAATAGAGATAAACGATCTATTTATGTATGAAAACAACACTGTTCATGCCTAAATGGTACATTAAAAAGCAAATTGATTCAAACGTTCAATAAAATGAAGCTCGCCCAAAGATTGCGTCGACGGTGTCCAAAAAACAAACACAAGCTGCGGCAGTCTGCCGTCGCACACTCTAGCCGAGTCAGTCGTCAGAGTAGCGGCGTCTTTCTGACGAAAGATGCTAATATAAACTTGCCTTAAGACCTACGAGCAATAGCAGCATAAATTTAAAATTGACTCCTCCTATTGATCCCTCCTTGTGTCGTATCAAGGACATTGTTAAGCAGTTCCTTCTATCTCGGAAACCGTGCTGGATGCCGGAAATGAGCTGATGCATCGTCAGGTGATCAGTGATGCGCTTATTCAGTAGGCGTTCGATAGTTTTACTGACACCCAAAGTAAGACTGATTGGTCTATAGCACCTGGGACCTTCTTCATCTCCCTTCTTATGAAGCAGAATTATAGTGGCTAGTTTACAATCATTTATAACTGCTCCCGTTCTTAAAGACCGATTAAGTTGTTCGAGCAGTGGCTTTGAGATAAGCGGAGCCATTTTCCGTTAAGCATGGGGAGAAAGATTATATACCTGGGCCAGTGTACTTGTAAACAATCAGGTGGACCAACACGAGAAGAATTTCATGTTCCGTAACAACACAGGGTCTAAGAGAGCTACTCGTCAAACACACAAACGGATGCATAGATCATTACCAAAATTGGGTCACTAAGTATTTCAAAATTTCTAGCATTTCCTGTAAATTTCAAAGGTATACATTCGTAAGATTCAGAATTATATCTTTGTTAATAAACACAAATGCAGACATAGAAACAAGCAAACGAACGAAAGGACGAACTGACCTAGCAATCCCTGAAAGTTTCGTAAAGATCCGTTCATTACATTTTAATTTAACTCATTGGCAAACAAAAAGTCAGAGAGACAAACACACAACCAGACAGACAGAGATACAAACTCGATAAAAATACAACTTCCTGGTGGAAGTAATGATTACTTTATGCAAACGTTTATAAGTGTGAGGGCGGACAGCGCAATTGCATATGTTCCAAAAATGTTTTTTTTTTCAGACACTCAAGACGCCCCCGAATGTGATGCCTCGTTTCCTACGGTCACGGTCCCAGCTGGAGTGGCTGTGCGCTTTACCAGTCCAAACTTCCCCTCTCGCTATCCTTCAAATACCTATTGTGGATGGGTCTTTGAGGTAATATGGAACTAATGATATTAACATCGTTTGCCTTGGAACCGTTACGATGCCGTACGGGCCAGTATTCCCGTTCGCTTTTTCCATCGTGTGTGGATGTTTGGAATGGTCTTGATGGCTCTGTCTTTGCTGGTACTGGTAGTGGCAGCTTTAAACGATCTGTACACAGAGCTATTCTGTGATCTCGGGTCTTCTTCTCTTTCATTCTTTGGTTTTCCTCACCTTCTGGGCTGGTTGCGTGGGGATTTGTTAAACTCATGGAGTTTCTCCGTTCCCACGTCGCCAGTCTGGTGTGATTTAATAATAATAATAGTTAGTTACAATAATAATTAGAGCATTCTGATAACACATACATAACAGCAAAGTAATTTTAACGAAAATTTCAAATTTGTCCTGAAACTACGATTTCATTATTATTATTATTATTACCAAAATTTTTTCATTTGTACCTCTTCACCGTAGTAACAGCTGCTGTTATTTTTTTGAAGCTCCGTCAGTAACTTTTCAAGTATTGTTGTGACAAACAGGTTGAGCAGTAACATCTCAAACAACCTCGACCTGCAATAGGTCTGTAATTTTTCTCTTCAGCGATACTTTTGTTTGTGTGCTTGACAACAGATTTCAATACAACTACTTACGTACTTTTATAACACAGCTGGCGATGTACTGCAAACGCAGGTATCCACTGCAGGCTACAGCCAATAAAACGGTCAGTCCAGGTAGAGCATAATTACATGCACGCCCAAGGGAAATCTTATCAGCCCCAGCAACTTTACCAGTTCTCAATGCTACACAAAACATGTGTTATCTTATCACTGGTAAATGCATCGAACTACTTCGGTAATTAAGGGTCATTATACATATTATTTTCTATACTTCAAGAACAGCAGTAAAAAATAAAGTAATAATAAATAATTGATAGTATTTTCAGTATCAAAATAGTTCCGATAACAATATTAAAAATAATAACTCGCTCATGATTTTTGCATTTGACTGCTTAGCCCAGTGAATTAGAGGGTGCAGCACCTATAAAGTGTAACCCCATTCATTAAAGTTTTACATACTGCAGTTGCATTGTGCAGTCCTAAATATTTTAATTTTTTAAAAAATATATCTGGCTTTATAATGTTTCTTCCGTTCGCTCACTTCTAAAACGATTAGCCAATGTTTTGATCAATTAACATTTTCGCCAGGTCTATCCTATTTTTTGTAGTGTTCCAATCTAAAAAACATACCCCAAAGTCTTATATATTAAAGACTTATGCAGACGTATTCGCAAATGTAATTACTTATCTATCTATTACAAAGTTATATACTTATGAAACTCTGATAATCTTGTTTACTTGGTTGCTTACTTATAAGTCACCGAGCATACATTTTTCGCCGTGGAAATAAATTGAAATGAGCTATCAGATTCAGAATTGTAATGTTTCAATTTTTTTTTATTTCAATTCATCATTCTAATATGTAAATCGCTTCGTGTATTTATTTATTTATTATTTTCAATTCTACACCTCAATGAAATAGGGTGAAAAAAAGGACAAATCGCATATTTTGTAAATAAGTTACGCTTTCTTAGAGATCGATGACCAGGTTGAAGAAGATGGTGATAGTGGAATCCTTATCCCTTTATCTGAATGCACTTTTTATTTGAAACATTTCTTGCAATAAAGACAATATATTTGCAGCTTCTGGTCACGACGTAAACATTCGGCAGATGATCAACGAACTACTTACGACGTGATGATTTTTCACGTGCAGTAGACAATTATAACTAGCAATTACTGTCTATTTTTAACGGAGCAGATTTCGCTTCTTGGGCCAAAATTCATCACTTCAGTGAAGCAGATATCTGAGTTTGAAATACGGTATCGAGGCTACGGTGCGCTAACATTGCATACAAGCTGACTGGGGTTGCATTCAAGTTTATTGCAGTGCTTTCCTCAAGATTTTACCATATCCTCTCACTACGGAAGGCGCACGTTCAAGAAGAAGAGGACTGGAAGATAGCGAACGTATAAGAAAAACGAAACTACTACAGTCTCAAGAACATCGACGTGCTAGCAGTGGAAAGAGATAAAGCGTCTACGCGACACAGCGTCAAGACTTGAAGCAAAAATGCTATATGAGAGAATATGAACTACTGATAAGATTGATCGAGAAAGCGTGGGAGTGCCAAGTCAGAGAAGAGAAGACCTAAGGGATCAACGAATAAAATAAAGCAAGTCAAAGAAGAGAAGATTCCGCACCGGCCTATGAAACAAATATGTCGATTATTGCGTGAATTTTTCTCGCACGGGTCCACTAGTTAATATTGAAAAGCTCTACGACCATGGCATCTTCCATACGGTACGGTAACACTTCAATTTCATAGAAAAAATTATCTTTTGGTATTTCAGTACATAAAAGATCAGGCTGAATCTACTACAAGTCCACGAAACATACAGAAGAACATGGAATAGAATGGGCTTTAGTCCTATTGGGTCACGGGCAGGCCAGTGATCTCTAAAAAAATATTTATATTTCAGTCTGAAAATGGGGCTCCCTTGGACGTGTTCTGCAGACCTGTCACTTTGAGAGCGAGTGACTACTTGTTTTTGATGGATTATGAGACCTTCGATCTGCACGCGTAAGTACCTATATAAGGGCTTATAAGTTTATACCGTAGGTATCACCTAAGGCTGAAAGTTTTTTTAATGTTCCAGCAAGTTTACGGAGCACTAATTACTACATGTGACTATTACTTGTCAAAACATCTCGTTTAAAAAGCGCTCTACCCCAACCCGTACCCTAGATAAATGAATTTGAATTTATTTGCAATTTTCTAACCTTGTTTCAAGTGATACTAGATCACCAGCAATCCTTTTCTTGAAATAGTCATTTAAATATTTAACACATCTTACCATCCGCTCGAGAAACTCACAATTCTGCGAAATCAACCAAGTCCACAAAGTCCATAAAGATAAAAATGTCTACAAAGTCCGCAAAGTCCTCAAAGTTCTCTAACTTTACCAAATCCATAAAATCTACATGGTCCACCATGTGTACAAAGGCCAGCAAGTTCAAAAAGGCTCATGACCAGGTCTTTACTGATGATTAGATAGGCGGCAGTAGACGAACCAAAAAGCCCATTCCCAAGAGACACCGGGACTTACATCCCGGCCCTCTATGAGCTATTGCCATTGATGACTAAGGCTTCGGACAGACGGACACACAGACAGCTCTCTTATTACCTCCGCCTAGGAGGTTATGTTTTTGTTGTGTTTGTCTATCTGTCGCTTTGTCTGTCTGCCTGGCTCTTTGTCTGTCTGCTTGTTTGTCTGTCACCAAGATAACTCAAAAAAATTATGAACGGATCTTTACGAAATTTTCAGAGATTGTTAGGCGTGTTAACAGTGACAGATGATAATTTTTTGGTGGAAATCCCTCCATCTGCTTGTTTGTATGTTTGTCTGCCTTTTTTTCTTAGCGCCATAACTCAAAAAGTTATGGACGAATTTCCATGGAGTTTGCATAAGTTATTAAGTTTGCTACGAAGAGTAAATGACCAATTTATGTGATGATCTGTTTGTTCGTTTGTTTGTCGCTATGTTTGAAATTATGCTAGTTAACACAATCATTCAAAAAGTTATGGACAAATCTTTATGAAATTTACAGGACTTGTTAAAAATGTTAAAAGATGTAGATGATTAAATTTTGGTGAAGATCGGTTGGTTTCCTTGTATGTTCGACTTATGTTTCTCATAATGTTTGTTAGCGGTATAACTAAAAAAGTTATGAACGGATTTCCACGAAAATTGCAGAAACTGTTAATACCATCAAAAGGCAGAATTCATTAGATTTTGGTGTTGATACAAAGAAAATCATGAGTTCAGAACAGTGCTTCTACAATCACTTTTCCATTGGAAAAGATCTATCACACAGAAAAAAACATTGGAAATACCCAGTTTAAAAAAATCATAATTTCATAGAAAAGTTGCGATTCGATGCTGTAAAACGGCTTCTTTCTTTTATTAACCAAGTTCCACTGTATATATCTATACACTTATCAAACTCTAATTGTCTTGTTGGTTTGTTTCTTTGTCACCATATGCACAATCTGTACTATTATGCGAAGGGAATAAACTCAAAAAAAAAAATTCTGAGATGTTTCCGTTTATTTTTTCAATTCGTTATCTACATAAAAATTCTGTTTGTCCTGCAGTCAGTTCGACAGTGACACTGTCATAAGTACAAGCCGGGGAAACATTAGAGTACACTTGATACAATCTTTAGAGGGATCAATAGAAGAAGTCATACGCAAATTAAAGCTGTTATTGATCGCACGTCGTAGGAATATGACTCACTGCCTGACTAAGAACATTTTCACACTCGTATGCATGATGCGGGTCCAAGGGCATCGTAATGGAGTACCAGTGCATTGTTCTCTGGAATTTCCACAGCTTCCTTCAGGAAAAGATTAGAGTAACCTAAATACGATCCCGGGAGAAAACTGCCTGAGTAAAATTTTTATCTTTTAAGCGGTTATTGTAACTCTCAAGTCATAGGTAGAAGATTTGCTGACTAACTTGGAATATATTTTCCACTTCGTATGCTTGATAAGGATCTTAATATCACTGGAGAATATAGGTCCTTTTCTGTTGAGTTTTCGTAGATTTCAGCTAGTTAACATAATTATTATCTCTGGTATGACTAGGCTGTACTTTTATTTTAAGAAAAATATTCGTCGCTCTATATCTTGAATAAAAGGTAAATTGTATTTTTACGATAGGTTGTAGTGACCCAATGCTTCACGGGCAGTCTAGATTGTATATATTTCATTCAAGACCTGATATTAGTTTTTTCTGAGTATTGCATTTTTTGAAAAAATTCTCCATGGTGATGATCAGTT
Source organism: Parhyale hawaiensis (assembly GCA_001587735.2). Lineage (NCBI taxonomy): Eukaryota > Metazoa > Arthropoda > Malacostraca > Amphipoda > Hyalidae > Parhyale > Parhyale hawaiensis. The sequence continues at coordinate 5,655,125 of LQNS02278163.1, forward strand.
TATAGAGATATCATTAAGAGGCGTAACTAAATTTAACTCTCCGATATCTATGGTTAGCCTACGTATCATTTGCGGGTACGTTCACTTTCAAGGATTCGACAGTATAGTGCTTGAAGTTGAGTCCGAAGTAAAATTACGAATTTTATGTTTAAAAGGGTACAGAGATAGCAAGATATCTGACATACTGATAAAGGTTTGGAAAATAATCTTGACATTCTAGTGAACGCGGTGTCATATAAGCTGCCTGTAAGAGCTCGATCTTTGATCGTATAGTAGTCTCCGATTTGGCGAGTTTGTTATCATCGGAAAATTTTCAAGCTATCCTTGAGTTCTCTCAACGGAGCCGCTTCTAATCAGTATCTGGGTAATCTCTCTTTCAGTGTGTCTTTTCGGAGCACCTGAGCTAAATTAAAATCATTGTGCTCCTCTGGCGAGGTCGGGTTGTGGTCAAACGCATGTTCTGCGTTAGGAAGAAATTTACAACTTTTTGATTACAAGGGAATTTCGTCAGGGAAAAAATTTACAACTTTTTGATTACAGGGGATTTAGTCAGGGAAGAAATTTACAACTTTTATTACAGGGGATTTTGTCACGTCCAGGGTTTGACGCAATAATTGATCCATTGGCTTAGTAGCGTTGTTCTCCATAAAAATTACTAGTGAATCATTACATTTCGATAGTATATGAAAAAATTTAATTTTTCGAAATTAATTTTGTGATTCTTCTGATAACATTGTACAACTTTTTTTATAAGATTTGAGCATTTTATTGCAGCTTAATACTCCGTTTAGAAACAGACGAACAACGCGTATTACGATATAGTATTGATTCTTGAAATAGAAATAGGTGCACAGCGTATCTTGTTGTAGCACTAATGTAAAACTTTATTTCACGTCATTCTCAATGCTAACATGAAAATGGGACCCTATAGCGGAATAGTGGTTAGGACTATGATATGGCACTAGACCCACAATCATAGTCCTTAAACGAATACCGTTGATTAATAGAGCCTTGATCACACTACATAATCTGACGCTTACTTAATGAGTGTACGTTCTGCTCGAAGGTCTTCCCAATTACGTAAACAAAGTCGATATCCAGCCCCTCCAAAGTATACGTACGTAAAACGATGTGCGTAGTGAACATCCGTTCATAAATATATCAAGCGTGTGATTTCACACGGTTCTTCCTAGAATTACACTGGGGGCTTAGGTAGCATGTTGTGAATTACTGCACTCCTCGTGTTAGTCGAGAAAATTTAACAATTGTAACAATTGTGCAGGTACCAGGGCCTGCGTAGAGCTAAAGTAGAGTACGACATGGAGGGCGAGACTCTGGTCGCAGCATTCAGCAGCAACAGGCGCAGGGAGGCCAAAGGTTTCCGGTGCTTCGTATGGACTTCTCCTGTACCGACTACAACCGGCGCCCCGACTACCGCCGCTCCGACCACCGCCGCTCCGACCACCGCCGCTCCGACCACCGCCGCCCCGACTACCGCCGCTCCGACCACCGCCGCCCCGACTACCGCCGCTCCGACCACCGCCGCTCCTACTACTCCTGCCAGTTCGCCTACATGCGGTACGTTTAGAAGTCGTTTCACTGAGAGACTTTGGTTTCTTTTATGGTGGTTGCCGCCAATGTTCTGTATGCTTTTAGCGGCTATACTAATAGACATTTAGGTAAGCTTGCCGCCCCCTTTCAACCACGCACCAGTGAATCCTGGTGGGAACTTAATATTTTCTACAAGAAATGTGAGAGTACGGGTAACGTAAGCTAATAAAAAACTACAACCAATTTCTGAACTGTATCCCGTCAAAAATAACGGGGGGAAATTCGTGTTTATACTTCGTTAGTAGCGGTAATCGTGCTTAGTTAGCGGCATTTGGTGACCAGATGCTATCACGGAGGCGCTGACCCTTACCAGAAACGGGAAAGGTCAGGTGGTGTTGCAGGTCGCTGTATCAGGGTCTTCCGTCTGTGGTGCCATAGACCTGAAAGATCTGCAGTCGGCCGCTGCCATGTGAGCCTTTATCAGCAGCACAAACCAGTGGGCGACTTCACTTCTTGGTAACAATTATTGTTCATTAATTATTCTACTGGCATTACATGAACCCTGCTGCTATGTATTACTAACAGCGGTGGGCACTTCCTGTCCCCCCTGTAGCCAAGTCAGCCGATGTTGCAGGAACTGAAGGCTTCAGACCTCCGCTCTTTTTTCGCTCTTTTAGGTAGACAATAAGCGGATGTTAAAAATGGCCGAAAACGGCCGTAAGGGGCCGCAATCTCCCACCTCCCCCTAACTGGGCATTTACTGGCAGTATGCGGCGTGAAGCCAGGCAGCCGCATCGTTGGGGGCCAGCAGGCCACCGAGGGGGAGTACCCGTGGATGGTGAGCCTTGGTGTCGGTGGTGCCTCCTACTGCGGTGGTACCCTCATATCCAATGAATGGATCGTCACTGCCGCGCACTGTATTGGCAGGTACGTTTATTTGCTCGATCCATGCTCTGGATACTCGATCTAACTTGCATTATATGCTCCGTATAATTGGATCTTTATGTAGTTCAAGTTTTTTGCTCGGCCCATGCACTGTATCTAGTTTTATTATTTCCTCAATCCATGTTCTGGATCTACCTTGAACTATTTGCTTGATCTGTTTACTAGATCCACTTAATTGAGCTTTCATGGTTAACAAAAGAGAGGCCAAAAGGTCTATTCCATGCGAGGAGCCGAAGCCCAAGGTCCTTGCCCTCTCCGGGCTATTGCTGCTGGTCAAGGCAGAAAAAAATACTGTGTAAATTTATCATGCCTGACATGTTGTAAGTTTATATTGTGTTCCTACGCGAGGTGCAAGACAAAATCATGAATAAACGGTTGCATCAGCAATTTTAAAATATAAGCTCAAAACGCCATAGAAAAATTGGGGTTATTGTTGAAAACCGACGGTTGAAATGCCCTTTATGTAGGCCACTTTTTGCCGCAGAGCTACCATATTTAAATGCAACATGTTTAAGTATCCAATAACCTACCACAGAACGTGACAGAACAACACCAGCATCGCAACAATATCCGTTGCCAATATCCGTTACCACTAACTTAAATCAATTTCACCAGAAAACTTGTCAGAGGATAACCCTTACCACTCAACCAAGGAACTATGAGAAACATTTTTATACTCATGAATGAGTGCTCCAATCAACATATTAAAATTATAAACAAATAAAAAAAAACTAACATGCTTAAAGCAGTGGCCAGCCCTCTTCAATAGGTGACAGAATAACTCTAAGGCACCCTAGGAGCCCATACTTCCTCCAAGTAAGGCAATGTTAACGCAAAATTTAAATTTGTTGTGAAACTATGATTTCCTTACTATCAGCGACAAAATTTGCCCATTTGTGTCTTTTCACACTATTAACATCTTCTACAATATTCTTGAAGATCTGTTCAATACTTTTTGAGTTATGTTGCTGAGAAGCATATTGACAAACATTAGCCAAATACACAAACAGACAAACCGATCATCACCAAAATATGATCAATAAGCTATGTTTTTCAACATTTCTAACATTTCCTTCAAATTTCATAAGGATCCGTTGATAACTTTTTAAGTTATTTTGTTAAAAATAATAAATATCAAACCCAGAGACAAGCATGCAAACGGACCAATAGACCATGACAAAATTTCGATCATTTACTCTTTACAATACATCTAATAACTTATATAAATTTCATAAAAATCCATGCATAATTATTTTAAGTGTCGGTACGAGGTATAACGAGGCAGACAAACAAATAAACGGCGGAACGATTCACTAAAAAGTTGCCATTTACATCTAAGATGCTAAACTATTCACGTAAATTTCTTGAAAATCTGTAAATACGTTTTGAGTTATTCTGGTGACAGACAAAGAGACAGACAGCCCAACTTGACAAAAACATAACTTCCTTGGCAAAGGCAATAATTCCAGTGACTATGATAAAACCTCTAGTCAGCCCAATTTTTTCATGGTTGTTGTCTCAAAACGAGCTTTCCTTTTCCTTCTATTAATTGTTTAATTGCTTTGAAGCTTATGAGTTCCGAGAAGAAAAAAATATACGCTTCATGAAAAGACGTAATCTAGTTTCTATGTTACCACTTATAGATACTTGAGTCGCCTCTGAAGCTTAGATTTTTTTTTATTATTTGTAAGGTGGCCTCCTTCTTTACCGTTCAGCTACTGAATTTTCTCCTACCTAATACTTAGTATCGGGACTGAGCGACAAACCAATCTAGCAACCAGACCACACACATGCAGAGTACAGTATTATAATGCTGTAGTGTACTATGTAACTGTTCATAACTCTGAGTCGGAGTGAATCCCATGCAACGTAGACAAGCATAGAATCTTAGTATCGGAAGGAGTCTCATTCGAGGGTGACCAATTCTACAGCATGCCTATCTCCTTCACATCCCGTAAACCAACCACACAGCAAAACGTGAAGTCAAATAGTAAAACTTGCTGCCACATAAGTTTTACTACACATTTTACGTCTCATGCGATACTGGGCGTTGGCCATCACTACAATTGACGCGAAATGCCCTCTGCACAGTCCAAGTTTCAAAATTTTCCTCTGTATTCATAGTTTCTGGTGCATTGGCGATGTCAGCAAAACAGCTCAACTCCAGAGCTATGACAATCTGGCACTGTCCCAACCAAGGCTAAACTCGACAGCTCTCGAATGTTCTTTTGTATGGCTAAACTCGACAGCTCTCGAATGTTCTTTTGTATGGCTAAACTCGACAGCTCTTGAATGTTCTTTTGTATGGCTGAACTCGACAGCTCTCGAATGTTCTTTTGTATGGCTA
>LQNS02278163.1:5660454-5671285 GCA_001587735.2 Parhyale hawaiensis
GACAGCTCTCGAATGTTCTTTTGTATGGCTAAACTCGACAGCTCTTGAATGTTCTTTTGTATGGCTGAACTCGACAGCTCTCGAATGTTCTTTTGTATGGCTGAACTCGACAGCTCTCGAATGTTCTTTTGTGCGGCTAAACTCGACAGCTCTCGAATGTTCTTTTGTATGGCTAAACTCGATAGCTCTCGAATTTTCTTTTGTATGGCTAAACTCGATAGCTCTCGAATGTTCTTTTGTATGGCTAAACTCGACAGCTCTTGAATGTTCTTTTGTATGGCTAAACTCGATAGCTCTCGAATGTTCTTTTGTGCGGCTAAACTCGATAGCTCTCGAATGTTCTTTTGTGCGGCTAAACTCGACAGCTCTCGAATGTTCTTTTGTGCGGCTAAACTCGACAGCTCTCGAATGTTCTTTTGTATGGCTAAACTCGACAGCTCTCGAATGTTCTTTTGTATGGCTAAACTCGACAGCTCTCGAATGTTCTTTTCCAGCGGATCTATCACAGTTGGTCTGGGATATCACAACATCTACTCAGCATCATCCACCAGCTTCACGCGGGCTGTCCGACAAGTTGAAGTACATCCCGATTACAGTTGTAAGTAATTTTAGTTTCGGACGACTGGAGGCATTCTAGTAGTATGTGCTCACGATCATGACATCACTTTATCATCATAAGAGTTTGCATCACAACCGTCCCCATAATACAAACAAAGAGTTGGCCAAAAGCGAAATCTGTAGGTAAGCAACGCACCAAACTTGAAGGAATCCTTAACCGAAGCTGAAGTTAACCACCAAAAGAACCTCAACGTAATCAGCGACCCAAGCTTTAGCTACTACCCTAAGTACTTTGAAGTAATCAATAAAAGTACCATTAACACTTTGAGGCAGCCTTTATGCAAAACCTGAAGTGATCATCATCCAACTCTTCAACAAATCCCCATAGAAATCTTTAGCAAACCAGCATTATCTAGTAACCCTCTGCTTATTACTCGTAATGTAATCGCATGAAGATATTGATGCAATTTGCTTCCAAATATCATGTACTAGCAATCAGCATCAAATCATGAAAGTAACAAGTATAGATTGGTTTAAGTAATAAGCTGTCAACCTGATAATAATTAGCATAGACCCTTAAACTGTGTACATAGAACACGAACCTGAACATAATTAGCTTCTAAAATTCTAAACCGTAAAGTAATCAACGACCAATCATCGTAAAGAGTAGGAAACGGTGATGATAATCTGCATCCTAACCTAGGAGATACCATCATCCAGTCCTTGCAGCCATCTCTGTCCAAAGTTTAAAGAATTAAACATTCACGTACTTGCGTTATCCAATCCTTGAACTAACCAATATTTTAACTATATACTGATCAGTATTATAAAAAAAATATGCAGCAACTAAAGCACAAACTACGAGATAGCTATCACCTATCCCAATAAGTGTCGGACTTTTAAAGGTTGAAGGATAGACCGCAACAGTACATGACTTTTAGGTCCAAGTGGCCTCTGACGCTGGCGGCGAAAATGGGAAAAATGGGATTTTCTCACGAGCTGTTATGAACATTTCCAGACACGGTCATGCAGGCAAGCGCCCAAGTGCGTCCCCGCCGTATCCAAGATACCTTTTTCGCAAGATATATGTTGGGTACCTTGGAATTTTTTTCTTCAATATTATATATATAGATAGGGGAAAAGAATAGCTCGTGAGAAAATCCCATTTTTCCGCTGCCGACTTTAGGCAGCAAGCGTCAGAGTTAAGAGTCAAGTACTGTTGCGGTCTATGGGTGAAGGATTACAACACTCCTAATTTTTTTTACGTGCAACCAGTATATCTGCATTGGCCTAGCGCCAATATCATTCTACAAATGCACAATATTTAACCACGGTTCATTTGATGTCGAAAATTTATTCATTAATATTCTTTTGTCGACATATGCTTGCGCCCTAATCAATAGAGCATTCCGTCTCAGTTCCCAGTACTGTGATCGTCATACAGAGTTCGATTTCCGAAGAACTTCTTTCACCAGTAAGGGATTTCTCCTGGATCTCATCAACACTCACTTCAAGGCATTTCTTGAACAAAAATTTACTGTTCAAATATGCTGTCAATAACAAGCAACGAAGCTACTGTGTTTTATTATAATTTGACCCTAAGCTTGTCTGGGAAATTATCCTATGAATTAACACATTATTTTATGTTTATTTTCCCAAATATTACTTTATATCCTAGTCTGGTTAACAATTTCAAAACTGGTTCTTTTGCCTTCAAAAGACAAGCTCTTTCCGCAAGTACAAAGGACTTTGATCTAAAACTTAAGTTGTGCGCTCTGCGCATCGTCGTATGTCAGCATGACGCAATGAAATCTCTTCACCAAAATAGCTGAGCATCGCGGAAGGAGTTGTCGTACCGACCAAATGCTAGCAGCACCTCCTCATTCAGCCATAAGACCCTACACAAAGCAGTGTGGTGTCCAGGGACCAGATGACTGTTTTGCAGTTTTAGGAAATGTACAAAATCGCTTAGATCTGAAAATCTTCGATTGCCTTTATGTTTTTCAAACTTAATCTCCCCCTTCATAATACAGCCAGTTTGTATCCACTACTGCTTGCAGTAAGATTAATAGGTTATGCCTGTATTCTGTGTTTAACATGTATTTCTATTTGTCAGTACGACAGCTTAGTTAGTCTAGCTTCCAGTTGTAAATGGAGCTGAACTCCAAAACTTTTAAGTACCTGATGATTTGTGAAGTTTTCATTTTCTAATGAATAATTGACGATTAAAGCATGATACAAATTTTGCCTGACAATTACGTAGAATATTTAGCGCTGTTAACACACTGCCAACTTGACATTTGAGATTGTGTACCAACATGGTCATCAGAAATGCGTGTGGCTACAATTATTGGCGTTTTTGTTTGCGTTCCAGCAAGCTCACCATATCAGAGATACACGCGACGGAACGCATGAAACCCAGTTTGTAGGTAATGTGTTATACGATAACGACATCGCTCTGTTGCAGCCGTAACTTACGATAACGACATCGCTCTGTTGCAGCCGTAATTTACGATAACGACATCGCTCTGTTGCAGCCGTAACTTACGATAACGACATCGCTCTGTTGCAGCCGTAACTTACGATAACGACATCGCTCTGTTGCAGCCGTAACTTACGATAACGACATCGCTCTGTTGCAGCCGTAACTTACGATAACGACATAGCTCTGCTGCGCATCGACCCCATCTACTGGGAAGCGAACCCCGCGGTCCGCCCAGCGTGTCTGCCGGATGACGTCACAGAGACCTACGCCGGACAGACCAGCACCGTGACTGGCTGGGGATCTCTGCAGAGCGGTAAGGACAAGATTTACATTAGACAGAAAACTCAGCTATCTATGTACTGTCAGCAATACGATCTGTGTTGGTCGTTCGAGAAGAGTTGTTCCCATTGATTTCCTTACCAAATATTAGAGACCCCGATACCCACGGTAGCCGCGAGTTACCGTTGTTAGCTCACACTCCTCGTAATGTAGGTTCGAGACCGACCCAGGCACGTGAGCTCTTTGTTAAACTAAGTTTACTGACTCGGCAGTGGCGGGCGTGCAGAGTGCCGTGGGGGTACTTGCCTTCTCAGAAATGAGTGGGTGGGGAGGGCTGGTCATTTGAACCTTCCATCAAATTAGTAGCATAGCTCTTGATGAATGGTGGTCGGCTGCAGCCGCACTTACTCCTCTGGAACCAGTGTTCCTATTTGCAGCACAAACCAGTGCGAGCAGGTTTGCCACTTGAGGGTGCGTCAAGTTGACTTTACCTTTACATCCCTTTCGTTGTTAAGAGTCAGTCTCATTTCATATCCTTCCAAACTAATGATTAGTTCGGCAAAGACATGTCAAGAGCCACCAGTTTCCAAAATTTCTAATTGAATAAAATATCTGAAAATCTGTGGAAAGCTGTCATGAATGGAATACGATCTCTGTGGCCTAGACTTTTCATATAAGTTACTCAACTACGAAAAGCTTACGAAGATCCAAAATTCTCGAACTTTATCAGCGAAGGATGTTGAACGTCACACGTCATTTACATCAATGCGTTCTCTCGTCCACCTATCCGTAAATTTTGCACCGTCGTTGTCAATACTACTTTGTGTTCTCCATAGAAAGTTATTAAAATGTTAACCGTCAAATTTGCTTCCTCTGCAAGAGTTACTCAGAGCGTTAACAACATCTCTTCAAATTTGGAGAGAACTGAAACTTAGATGACTGCACTGTTCTGTTATTTCTGAGGCACAGCAACACATTGGGACAAGTGGGCGAGCGGACAGGTGGAAATGAGTGATGTGTGAACTCGCCCTTATGAAAAACTCATTTACGGGTGACTTCCTTTCCCCGTATACCCTTGTTCGGGCTGTTAAACGTTTGTTTGCGGGTGCTTGAGAGACACACCGACAATTGAGAGTAATATGTATCATGCTCTATGGTGGAACTAATGTTTTATATCTTGAACTCAAGTTGAGCTAAATAAGTTGTCCAACTCTACCTGGTCAACTTTAGTAGCTGAAGAGGAAGTTTTGGTGAGGTGAGATGAACTTGAGGCTGCCGTCCGAACGGGAATTCGGCGCTCTACTAATCTATATTTTCGTATGAGTATTATATTATTGTATGGGTATTGCTTCTAGATATACGTAAGCAACCTTGTGACATCATCTGCCACGACCATTTGTTTTATTACATGAAAACTTCTACAAGTTGTTTGACCTTCGTATCTAATCATGTCTCTGTGATCTCAAAACACGGACAGTGGAAAAGTATTCCTGAGTCATCGATCAAGTCTGTTCCGTAAATGTTGGAAGCTGTACATGGAGCAAAAATCAACCATCTTCTGAAAATTCGGTACGAACAAGAAATACATCAACATCACAGTTGAATCCTAAAGCCCAATGCATACGAGAAGCAATAATTGGCCAGAAGTGCATGTCGCCAACAAATACAGAACTCTACCAGACTCGGCAAAAAGCTGCCTGAAGTACGCGTTCAGCAGGATGAATCTAGATCAATCTTCTTCATAGCTTCCGGGCAACTCAACGCAATTTGAATTTCCACTTCAAGTTTTCCTTTTACCTACTTTCACTACTAACGCATGTACGTAGCTCCGCCGTTTTCTTAAACATTTACTTTTATTAGTGGCAGCTCTAATGTGAGTAAGTACAAGATGAAGTGTCTCCATATTACAATGACAATAGGCAGCGGAAAACGAACATGTCAAAGTTTCATTTGCAAGCTACAAACTCGTACAGGTTATTAAAAAAAATATTTACGATTTCTATTCTTTGCAAATTATGTTACTCTAAAACATTGTAGCTGCATGCACCTTTTGCTGCTGTCTGTGTGAGCATTAACCTGTCGCAACAAGCTGGATCTATCTGCAATATTGTCCTTTCAACATCAGCGAAGCAGTAGCTCGTCTGCCCAGCGTGGCTGGGCGACCTCTGGTGATAAGTGTAGTCGTTACCGTAAAATCTTTCTCCAAATGTAATTATTTATAGTGAATCTGTCCTAACAGATTGTTTAATAATTTTTACTCAGGTGGATCGTACCCGTCCATTCTGATGGAAGTCGACATACCGGTGCTGTCGAACTCGCAGTGCATCAACATGTTGGGTAATGTGATCACGAGCAACATGTTGTGCGCTGGCATCCCAGCGGGAGGCATAGATTCATGCCAGGTCAGCGTGTTTCAGTTTCTGTATTTTAAACATATATGTTAAGTAAGTCTTCGACTGAAGTCTGATGATCTTTTCAGGCGAATAGTAAATTTCAATACTTTCGGAAAACTGTTAGGTGATTTTGAGGTATATTTCTCTTACCCCAAATAAGAATTTATTCTCCGAACAAATATTCACAATCTCAAGCGTCCCCAAATCATTCTGAACTAGAGCACTCTGAAAGCGCATACCTCCGCCAAGTGAGGCAACGGTAGCAAAATATTCAAATTGACGCTGAAACCATAATTTTACTTGTATAAACTTGAAAATCGAATCATTTGTGCCTTTTGATAGTAATAATAGCTTGTGAAACTTTTTTGAAGATCCGTTTATAGCTTTTTGAGTTATACTGTTAACAAACGTAATGACAAACATGAGTCAACCATACAAACGAACAAACTGATCTGCACCAAAATTCAACAATTTATGTCTTTTAACATTGCTAACAACTCTTATAAATTTCATGAAGATCCACTCATTATTTTTCGAGTTATTATGCTAACAAGCATAAAATTAAAAACAGTTACAAATGAACGAACCAACAAACATATCATCATCAAAATTTGGTCATTGACTCTTCGTTATATACCTAACAACTCATGTTAATTTCATGAAAATCCATCCATAACTTTTTGAGTTACGGCATTGAGAAAAATGAGGTAGACAAACAAACGGATGGACATATCTTCACCAAAAGTTAATCATCTGTTCCTCCTAACATACCTAACAATCCCTGTAAATTTCATTCAAATCCGTTCATAACTTTTTTAGTTATCTTGGTGACAGACAGACGAACACACAAACGACAAACAAACAGACAGACAGACATTGCGAATTCAAATGCATTCCATTATACACATCACTAGTACATCCCCCTCGAAACTCGTTGTTAAATTCTGGTCACTGAAATCCTTTAGAGATATTGATAAATGGAACGATTTCAAATGCAAAACAGCAAAATTAATATCACAACGGCGCAACGAGCTATTCAAGTATAGCCTCGAAGTTGTGCTCAAAATTACTGGAGATGAATTCCAGTACTCTGCTGACGATTTTCACGTTCTTGCCAACTTACTGACAGTGTTGTAGTTTGTTTGTAATAGTTATTACCAAATCGCGTTTTTGGGCGACATCTGCTAATGCTGTTTCGTTCCTTTTCTATCAGGTCCAAGGGTTGTTCAGCCATATGTGCATTGCTGCATATTTGTCGACATTAAAGCTCATCTACCACGTACCTCATTATGCCCTATTCTATGACGTGGACAAGGTCTGGGAGCTTAGCTCTTTTCTTGACAGATGACATAGATTAGTGTCATCTGCAAAGTTTCTAATTTTGCTGCGGAAATAATGATCAAGATCATTGATGCAAATTATGAACGCAGATCGGCCAATCACGCTACATTGCGGAACACTGTATGAGACCGGGAATCAGTCTGTCATCTCCCTTTATAGCGTCACTCGCTGTTACTGACCAGTGAGCCAAGTACGGATTCAGCGTGAATAGTCTCCCTGGGTGCAATGGCCTTCCAAATTTTCATCAACTGTTGATGGGGACTTAGAAATGAGCATTTGTGGAGTCTAGATAAACAGGGTCCATGCCGCTTTCTTCATCTCTAATTTCCGTAACTTTCGAAAAGAAGTGCATTGTGTTAGTTAAGCAGCTTCTTCTATCCCGGATGCCGTGCTGGGTGTTGGAAATGAGCAGATGTATCCTCAGATGATAAATGATGCGCTTTTTCAGGAGGGGTTTGATGATTTTGCTGATGACCGAGGAAAGACAGATTGGTCGATAGTTGGTGGGGCTTTTTTTGTCTCCCTTCTTATGTATCGGGATCACGTTAGCTAGTTCGTAGTTTGTTCCATAGCGCGTTCGGTAGTTTTCCAGACACCATAAAGAACACTTGCAAAAGAAGCCTATCAGAAATTACTGGAATGCAAATAGTCAACACGTTCAAAGAGCAACTGCAGAAGTGCTAGAAACGTCACCTATCACAGCTTCCGATGAAATTCTAACAACCCTATCTTTCAGAAACATATTCTTTTCACCCACTCCCAACCTAACATCATTTGTCAATGTTGATACTCTGCAATTGATCTCTTTTCCGCACAGTTATCCCAGTAGGTGTGGTTTTCCGTTCGATGTCCATAAACCTTCCTGTGTATTAAGATGACGGCAGCAGCTCAGAGCAATCGGAAGTCCAGGCTTCGTCGCCTCTCTGGGAATGAGCATCTTGCTCGGTCCACTGTTGACTTCTAATTCAATTATTTAATATTCTTTCATTAAATTCAGTAATTGTTTAATATTCTTTCATTAACCAGACGATAATTTTCAGGGAGACTCTGGTGGCCCTCTGACTGTGCCGGATGGTAACAACCATGAGCTGGTAGGTGTGGTCTCCTGGGGCTACGGATGCGCCGACCCTAACAGTCCAGGTGTCTACGCACGTGTCACAGGTTCGTATGTGGAGTCCAAAGTAAACAACTTTTTTTGTGTCCTAATTCCATATTTGATACATCTGAACTCAGTTCTCACCGAATACTGACAGTTTTTAGCTAAAGTTTCCCAAAAGGCAATAACTTCGGAACGTTTTTATTTTTTTATCCACCCACGGGTGAAGCACGCGATTTTGGTGTTTTAATCTATTTTAAAATCCGCTGTACAAAAGCAAAAGCGAGGATGTACTCGCGTGTCCTTTGTAACGGTGATTATGTCTGTTCTGACGTCATTGTTGAGTGCGCATCACAATTTTGTCTCTTGGCGTTGTGCTGTGCTGCGGGCTCTGAGTTTCCGCAAGGGCGCTACTATTTATGTATTACTAAGTTCTTGCACCTAGTCTCAACAAACTAAATTCTCTGCCTAAATTTGTCCCAGAATACGATGACTGGATCCGGAGCTTCGTTCCAGAATCAGGAATGTGTCCCCGCTCCTGAACTCTTCGGCGAAAGAAACCCAAGTTTTGCGCACCTGAATCAACATATCTGCCGCACCAGGACTATATCATGCGAAGCTAATGGAAATTATACGTATGCGATCAATAATTAAGAGAAAACCACATTCTGCAACCCAGTGTAAAAAATTTCGCTGTAACAGAAAAATATTTTTGGAGCTCGATAGAAATTTTCGTTCCGTCAACAATTAGTTAATAGAAAAATAAATTTTGTGCACCGGAGTTGTTTTTTCATTGCAAAAACAGATATCCTTGAAATTGCTGAAAAAAAGCACATTGAGTTAGTAATCAACACAGATGAAATATTTTCGCCACACATAATAGACTATTCTATCAAGAAAAATAAGATACAATTACAGTACTGAATGCATTTTTCAAAAAATCTTCTTTGAGTAATTTCATGAAACATATCCACTGAATAATCACAAAAGTTTGCTATACCCTATTACATAACTTTCTCTACTGATATCAATATTGTTAACGACTACATCGAAAAATTAAAACGAATTGATTTTCATTGCTCAATAGACGCATTCACATAATAATTTGCAAGAGAAGTGTACGAAAGCTATGGCAACCGATAGAATAAGGAGCTTTTTTAGTTCACAGATAGAGCAAACTTAAATGTATTTATCTACTTATTGTCATGCCTTAATGATTGGTAACATAAAACGTGCTACATGTTTGTATGTGCGTCAAGCAAAACACTGAAAACTTTGCGTTAGACCGACAACTGAAGTACATGTTCAACAGGCAGTGGAGGAGAAGCGTGCTTAAATTTTTTAATACATTCATATTTAAAATTCTTCCACTGTTTTACCAATAAATTTATTAAACAGCATTAAAAAAAATTGTTTCCTTACCTCCAAGTAAATTCTTGGCAAAAACCCTGACCAAATCCCATTTGCAAAGCGAGTATTATCTGTTACTTCTAGGTATCGTAGAGTAATGTAGATAGCTGCACCTACAGCGATTTCCCATTTGCTAAATACTTACATCTAACAATCTACTCAAGCCACAAACACATAGCACTTAGAATAGTTGATTTACCACAGATACTTTGCTAAAAATATTTACCATTTAAGAGTAAGTTTTATCGAGTTAAAATACTTTAGTTTATATATTTAGCATATACAGACAATTGATTCGCTAAACTGATAATGGCTACAAGTGCGTAACTTGACCTGAAAATTAGTTCATCTCAGCTGCTTTAGCAGCAAAAATGTATTTTTCTGCTAATAATTTTTTTAATCATCTAAACAAAATTATTTCAATAATTAGTTGATTCAACTAAGATATTGTGAGTACAGGGGTAAGCTTCTGTGCAGCAAATTATACAGGAACTGTGGATTTTTACAAAATTAAATTTAATCGAGAAAATAGCTGCATATATTCAGAAATGTATTTAAATTAATTACATCTACAATCCACAATTTTCTCCAAACATCTTCTGTACGAGTGGTAAGCCTTGATTAGTGAGGAAACCTTATTTTTATTACCCTGAGTTACCTTGAGAGTCTTCGAAAGAAGTCCAGGTGACGTTTCTCACATCACCTCACGTGTGTGGAATCACTCTGCTGGGTGTCTTCTGTGGCGCCGCAGTTTGCAACCAAAGAGAGAGCCAGCAGCGAATTATCTCCACAGTGCACGTAGCCGCTGATCGCTGGTCTATCTGGTATTCTTCTTAAATGTGAATCCAGCAAATTTTTGAACTCTAGAGTTTTGATATCAGTGGCGTTTCGAATATGCCGAGGCATTTTGTTGAACAATCTTGCTCCTCGTACAGCGAAGCTACTGGAATATTTTGTGGCCACAGCTTTTCCACCATCTCTGCTTGGGATACCAATATCACAGGTCCTTCCAGTTCTTTCCGGGTGTCTGGCGACAATCCGCTCATTCACATTCACAGTGATACGTTCCAGAATTTTCCAAAAATATATGATTGTAAATCGTTCGAATTTGCGCTGTAATGAATACAAGTGGAGACAGCTGCATGAGTCGTTTGTGGTAATCGTACTCCTGCATGCCTCGAATTTTGGCCGTGAACGATCGTTAGATACCTTCAAGTTGTTCAAGCTTTTTTCTTGTACTCGGCATCCAAAGTGGGGAACAGTATTCTA
>LQNS02278163.1:5671292-5689143 GCA_001587735.2 Parhyale hawaiensis
CCACTCCATCTTTTTCCCACAGCGATAACTCTAGCAATATGTTCTTCGAACGTAGCATCGTCTTGCATTCTCACTCCGAGGTCTCTTAAAACTGTTTTTCTCTCAATTTCATGCCCATCGCAGGTGGTATATTGCGTGAATTCAGAGAGTGGTTTATTTTTTCCGTATCTTAGCAGTTCAAATTTTGCTTCATTAAAGGTCATATCATTTCTTACCGACCATTGGCAGATACTTTCCAAATCTCGTTGAACAGATAGCACGTCTTCCACAGATTGCACAGCAGCTAGTATTCGTGTATCGTCAGCAAATGACGAGGGTACCGTATAATCACATCCAGACCCCATGTCATTGATCATGATGAGGAAGAGAACAGGTCCAAGCACGGTGCCATGTGGTACTCAACTGAGTACCGGCTGTCGGGATGACACTTTGTTGTTGACAATTACACTTTACGTTCTATTTGACAGGAATGCTTGTGGTAGCAGGCTGGCCGCTTTGCTGAACATTGAGAAGATTTGTAAATGATGTCTCTTGACGTAATCTCCCGATACAATATGTTGTCAGTGGCTGCAAACAAACTCAGAGAGAAAAAATAAATACAGTCTATGAAGCCCTGGGAAGAATTGATATTCTTATTGTCTCCATAGGTTTGCAGATGATAATGAGGCATTGCTTGGACCAGTTCACTCAAGGAGGAAGGAGGGGTAGGGGGGAAGAAGCGGGCTAGGCGTTGGATTCTGGAAGACCCATAACATTGAAAAAAACCGCCTCAATTTCGAAACGTAATTTTGCGTTTTGAAGTTACTTTATCGTAAAATAAGCTTGCAACAGCCTTTATTTTTGAAGCAAGTTGTACTTACTATTTGTGTTCGGTGTGCAATTCATGTATGAGAAAACCATTCTGGGAAAACTCCTAAACTAGTTAGGAGGGCTTAAATTGACATAGATAATAACTAGAGCACTCTGAGAGCGCATATCTCCGCCAAGTGAGGCAACGGTAGCAAAAAATTCAAATTGACTCTGAAACCATAATTTTCTTTGTATAAACTTCAAAATCTAATCATTTGTGCCTTTTTTTGGAAAATTCTGGAACGTATCACTGTGAATGTGAATGAGCGGATTGTAGCCAGACACTCGGAAAGAACTGGAAGGACCTGGGATATCCGTATCCCAAGCAGAGATGGTGGAAAAGCTGTGGCCACAAAATATTCTACTAGCTTCGCTGTACGGGGAGCAAGATTGTTTAACAAAATGCCTCGGCATATTCGAAACGCCACTGATATCAAAACTGTAGAGTTCAAAAATTTGCTGGATTCACATTTAAGAAAAATACCAGATAGACCAGCGGTCAGCGGTTACGTGCGCTGTGGAGATAATTCGCTGCTGGCTTTCTCTTTGGTTGCAAACTGTGGCACCACAGAAGACACCCAGCAGAGTGACTCCACTCACGTGAGGTGATGTGAGAAACGTCACCTGCACTTCTTTCGAAGTCTCTCAAGGTAACTCAAGGTATAACAGCTTGTTCAATTTTCTTGGAGATCCGTTCATAACTTTTTGAGTTATACTGTCAAACATGCAAACGAACAAACCGAACTGCACCAACCAAAATTTGATTATTTATGTCTTTTAATATTACTAACAACTCCTACAAATTTCATAGAGATCCATTCATTTCTTTTAGTTATTGTGCTAACAAGCATAAAATTAAAAACAGTGGCAAACGAGCGAACTAACAAACGGACCATTACCAAAATTTGGTCCTTCACTCTTTGTTATATACTTAACAAGTCATGTTAATTTCATTCAAATTCATTCATAAGTTTTTGAGTTAGGGCTTCAAAAAAATGAGGCAGACGAACAAACAAACAAGCGGATGGACATATCTTCACCAAAAGTTAATCATCTGTTTTTCCTAACATACCTAACACTCCCTGTAAATTTCATCCAAATCGGTTCATAACTTTTTGAGTTATCCTGGTGACAGACAGACAAATAGACAGACAAACAAACACGATGAAAACATAATCTCCTTGGCGGAGGTAATAAAAATAATAATGAAAATCATAGTAATAATAGAATACGTAAAATTTTTAAGGCCGCGCTGTATTCGAATTGGTGAAAAATAATAGCTGTAAGGGAAACTTTTGATGCAGTATTGGCTCTTAATAGGTGAACAGAATGACGACTCGTCAATACCGGCCGTTCTGGGTGACGTCACAATACGAGTGTTAGAGTGGGCCAACATACTAGGACTGTTACAAAGTATGTTGAATGTCTTTTGACTAGTCTGTTCTTGGGTATTTCCTGAACAGCAGAGGATGGTAGGTACTTTACTTATTGCGCAGTACACCATGTGAGACACGCAATCACAGCAGAACAAGCGGGTATTCTGAAAATGCTATGACGAAATCGTGATTCATAAAATTTATGACCAAAAAGGATAATTTACAGATTACTCATTGGTTTTACGGATATTTGGAAATACCCTAATGAAACCGGTCTCATCTCTTCTCTTCACAGCAAAGAATGATATTTTATTAAAATTGAATGGTACATTCAGTGAGACAGAGTATCACGATAAAGAATTTCGTGTATATTGCGAATACTCCAGCAAAATGGTGTTAAATAAATAAGAATTCACTTATCTGTCATTGAAGGGTGAACACTGAGGTGTGCTTTTACTCGACTCTGGGACGTGCGTTTACCCATCACTGGAATGTAGATATTGGGATGAACACTTACTCGTAACTGAGGTTTTGACATAAGGGGGTGCACTTACTCGTAACGGGGGTACCGACTCCTCTAACTTTGTAGCAGGAGAGCTTCCAAAGTAGCTAATCAATATGACCTATTTATAAGCAGGAGATCTCTAGATAGTTGGGATCTTAGTCGAGACTCTCTGGTTGAGTGATTTTCACTGGCACAGCTTTACCACTTTACCAAGGCCTCCGTAAGAACAGGCCTGGGTGCCCAATGAAAAATTTTCGGTGGAACTTCCGTGGCGTTTGGTCCACACATGGCCGCCACAAGTCGCCTCTTTGAAAGGGGCATCCATGAGGCTCGGGTGCTGCACGGTAGCTATGCCCGTTTTTGGGGGTGGCACGGGCCACCTCGTTCCGAAAATAAATCACCCATACTGGGCGCGCTTTCCCGACCGTGTTCCACGGATATTCCGCGCCTCCGCAGAAGTAGCAGTATACTGCTATTTTGGCCAAGACGTGAAACATCCGTGGAACACGGTCCGGCAAGCACGCCCTGTATGGGTGATTTACGTTAGGAACGAGGTCTCCCCTGGGATCCCCAAAAAAACGCGCATAGCGACCGTGCAGCGCCCGAGCCTCTCGGATGCCCCGCTCAAAAAGGCGACCAGGTGCACACCATACGCCGCGCTTGTTCCACCGAAAATTTATAATTGGGTGTGTTCGTCACCTGTTCTGCATATTTCGGGCTTATCTGATCTGGATAGATAACTCAAATTATCTTAATTTCTAGTATCCAACTATTTGAAATAAATTTTCTAAATGCGTTTGAAATAAAGGTACCAAAAACACCAGGCTGCGTCTACTAATTTTCCAGAGACCGTGCGCAATCGGACCATTTTGGAGGCACAGACCCAAGCCTGTGCTCTACGAGGCCTTGGCTTCACGAAACTTCAAGACAACGACCAGCAGATACAATATAGCTGGAAAGTATTTATTCACATGGCGACGTTGAATAAAAAATGAGCGGACAATACCGGGTCTTACAGATAAATCTCTACATTTTTCTAAAAATGTGGAAACACAAGATTACAGTAAAAGACTGGCAACATTACCCTATGCCATATATGCTTTACTGTCTGGGCAATCACTAGTAAGGATCTCAGACTGTTGGTACAAATACCATGCAAATGAGCAGTCTGGCGCTCAGCAATCAGTTAACTTGTATAGGTCACAGTCCATCATTTTTTATTTGAGACTGTTGGTACAAATACCATGCACATGAACAGTCTGGCGCTCAGCAATCAGTGAACTTGTATAGGCCACAGTTCAACATGGTTTCAAAATCCCTCCAGCTCTTTAAGCAGACAGTTTAGAATATTTGTTAGAGTTTTGGATGAAAAAAAAACTGACCAAGACTGCGGTCTTTCCCACAGACCAAGAAAAATCAAATTCACATGCCTCTTTCGTGAGTGGTCTCCAAAAAGCATTGAAGCTAGTCCACTCGTTCCACATTGGCTAAAGGAAGCTGTTAGCAGCCTTCTAGTTCACCTAGCAGGGAAAAACTTTGGTATATCATCTTATTTCCAAAGTCGAATGCTTCTCCTAATTAATAAAATGAAAAAAAATTGTTTGGAGAGGTGTAATGAGTTTTGAGCTGGTTGAAAACCAAAGGGAAATCTCAGATGAAAATTTTTTTACGGGGATATTGGACTCCTAACAGACGCAACGATCCCGTTACTGCTCCTTCTAAAACTGAAGTTAATGCAGTGACAACAAAGAAACTAACTAGCATCATGACCTTGTGCGATGTTTCGAGTGGAGACGATATTTTCACCCATTTCTTTATCAAAGACAAAAAGTCAATACCGAATCCTACTGCAACGTGTTAGAAACGAAAAGCATTCCCTGGATGAAAGTTAAAGCATCAAATATGACGTTTATCTCCCAACAGGGCTCTGTTCCCGCCCATATGGCGCAAAAGACTGTTCAACTGTGGATGAGGTTAAAAATCATATTTTTGGAGAAAGACTTTTGGCTTTCAAATTCCCCAGATCTAACCCCGTTGGATTATTATTTCTGGCTTCGAATTGAAACCAAAGCACAGGCTAATTCCCACAATTTGTTACAGTCCTCAAAAAGGATGTTAAAACGGCCGAGGAATCTTTAAAATAATAAAGAAGTTATTGCCTCTGTATGTAAACTTCGAAAACTGCTATCGTAGCTAAAGGCGGTCATATTAAATAGAACTTGTGTTGTTATAATTACGTGAAAAAACTATAAAAGTTACAAGATCCCGTGTGATGTTCTCGAGTCCGTCGCGTCTAAGTATAGGATATAAATTGGTGCGGGGTTGCCTGTAAGACCCGGTACACCCATTAAAGAGTAACGGACCACCCCCCCCCCCCAAGTGGTCGCATACAGTAGACTGCAGCAGGGAACATTATAGTTTTAAAGTTGTCATCATTTGTCCACATAGAGACGGCAATCTAAGACTAGTTTTCGTATCATTTTGGATAAATACCTTGAAGGACAATAATCTCTTCATATTTCGATCGGGATTCTTTAAACGATTATTAGTTTCCGATTTCGAAAGCTTGGTGAAAATTTTAATCTGTTCAGAGAGCAGATTGGAATCGTGAAACAGAAATAAACTTGAGCTTTGAGGCTCATTGTTTGCAAGTGTTGCTACTTATTTTAGAATATTTAGTAATAATTGAGTAGCACCGTTATAACGGAATGACTTCTGGCACGGGAGCAAATTCCCTGAATATTTCTGTAGTACATAGTAGTGGTATGTTGTAGTAGTTGTTATAGTAGTAGTAGTAGTAAGGAGCTCTCCCCATGTGATTCTTAGAAAGAACTCACTCGCGAGTGAGTTCTTTCTAAGAATCACATCGGGAGAGAATAAATTACGAGAATAAATTTTTCGATGTAATTTTATGCTTTGCCCTAAAGCAGGTTACTAAAGGCATAGACATACCGGTGTGTTAAGCTCTGCTGCCGCGTCTCTACGCATCGTTCATCTGGCTGCTTACTAGCACGCAGTCCCGTGACTGACTTGATCATAACTGTGTTTTTGGTCAATGTTGAAGCATCCCAAATTCCAAGCTGAAACTAAATAGCCTCGGCTTATTTTACTATTTTTATTTATGTTTTCTTTATTTATTATTATTTGTTGTGGGCCCAGAGGATGACGCTGTAACACACTCATCGAAAGACTTTATGGGTCTTGGTGCACGATTAACAGGCTCCAAGTAGCTAGCTGCTGTATATAGGCACCACAAAAAAAAACTCTCATTTAGGGAAAGCACGGTGCACCAACTACGGTGCAGGTAGTGGCACGCGTATTCATCAAACGGTTTTTAATTAGGTACATTCTTCTCCATCTTCCGTGAATACCCTTCTATGCGGCACGAGCTGAAGAAGACAGTTAGCCTCAGTGAAGATGTGGACGTTGTGATAGATGTCAGTAGTGTATAATGGGACGAGATAGCCGTTTTTGAGGGTAGGTTCCCCTCGCGCCGGCGGGTCATCGCGCCGCCCCTTCCGGTTTCCCAGGCCCCGCCCACTCCGGTTAGCGCCCCCCCTGACCCCCGCTAAACCGGTAGTGCATTGGCCGGCATAAACCGGAAGCTCACGCACGAGGGGAGCCGCGAGGGTAGGTTACCCTCAAAAACGGCTATCTCGTCCCATTATACACTACTTATGTCAAAATTCTGAAACAAACTCAGAAATTTGTGCCGTCTGTCAGGTCCTATTGCTGGTGCACACAAAAGTAAGAGTTGCTAAGACACTCAACTTTTCACTCCGGCAGTCATGTGGCCATGGCAACTACGAAGAGGACGGCCGAATGGCAGGTGGTCTATGCCCAGCTAAATAACACCTGATTTTTTGCGAAAGCGAAGACGATCGTGATGACGACCCAACGGGTCACGGGCCGTCTAGTATGAATTAAAGTTTAAGTCCTACATGAGTGTTAGTCCTGCAGCTCACACCGGTCATGAGAGCTGAATTTTAGACCGAACAGTTTAAACGTCTTGCATAAACGTTTAAGTTATTTTGAAAATGGTGAACTTTTATGCAGGTTTTGCTCAAACGGGTGCAAAATATTTAAATTTATGGTGATTATTTAAAGTAATTAGAGCATTGGTAAAACGCAAACGGGAAACAGTATATACCTGTAAAAGATAACTGAGAAATTTTGAAAATACCATTCTCGAAGACAAAGGCTCATATAATACTCGAAAAACAGCGTGCTCTCAATCCCGTACGTAGCATCAAAATGTTCGAACATGTAGAACGGTGGGCGAAAAACGCGGCCACATAGAATTGGTTTCCAACAAGAATACGTCACGGATACATACCCTGTGAACATGCCCATAGGACATGGGTGTAGAAATTATAGGGTGTAGACACGGGTTGGGCACTCACACCCCACTGGGGTGTAGACACTAGGGTGGGCACTTACCCTTCACTGGGGTGTAGACGCTGGATTAGGCACTTATGTCACGGGCTTGGCTTCTTTTCTTGGAACCCAGTGATTTCCTAACAAAAATTGCGGACGAGCTCCGCCTTGTTTCCGTCAGGACTGCCGCTCCGACGCTGCCGCAAACCTTTGTGTTACAGGTCAGTGCGGCGGTTGTGCACAAAGAAAGAACCTCCTTCACCGTTAACCTTTCCTAGATCTAGCTGATATTTTTGAATGATATTTTCTTAAAACTGTGAATACTTGTCACCATCTTACATCATTTGTATTCCAAACGTCTGCTACTTTGCCCAAAAATTAAGATTATTGGTAATAATAGGCATCTTTCTAAAGCTGTAACAATACCGTCTCGAAACAAGCCCTTAACTGAGCGGGGAGGGGTGAGGACCGCTCTGTCATAGCCAACTGCACTGTTCAATACATTGTATTTCATAGGCCAACGACTACAAGCGTAGTTTATTCAATATTTATATGATCCTTTCATGCCTCGTGCATTCGTGGAGAGTTGCCATGAACTCTGAAATTTACTCACAAAACATAAAACGTACTATTTTGGGACTACTGCTTATCTAGGAGTTTAATAAAAAATTTTTATTTATGAAATAATTGAAGTTTGATAGCTTACAATATTTTAAGGTCATGACACTTTCACCCTACTGGGGTGTAGACACTAGGGAGGGCACATACCCTTCCCTGCGGTGTAGACACTGGGGTGGGCACTTACAACCCACTGGGGTGGGCACTTACACCTCACTGGGGTGAAAACACTAGGGTGGGCACTTACACCCCACTGGGGTGGTCACTTACCCTTCGTTCGGTTGTCGATTCTGGGTTGGGCACTTACACCCCACTGGGGTTTAGACACTAGGGTGGGCACTTACACCCCAATGAGGGCAAGTGCCCACCCGAATGGGGTGTAGACATTGGATATTCATTTACTCGTCTTTGAAGTGTAGACCAAGGGAAAGCCAACTCGACCACATACCCCAGCCGAGAGACCCTCACTCACTGGTTCTTGCTGTAAATATAGGCCAACTGGCATCAAAGTATGTACGGCAGCAGTCGAGCACAGATCGTCATGAGCTATGCCGACATCAACGGCAAGTTTTAATACGATGGTCAGTGCCTCAGATCCCTCCCATTACTACCTAGCCCAGAACCCCCGCAACAGGTCCGCAGTTTTCAAACGTATACTGACCTAGAGATCCGTGAGCGCTCTTTCTTGGCAAGCAGTCGCGAGCCAAGAACGTTCAGTGTTCAGAGACTTGTTATGTCGGGGACACATATGCATTTCTTCGACCAACTGGTCGCTAGGATCAAGGAGCTTCAATAGAGGAGGAGGGAGCCCTGCGGCCCAGTCACTGGTGTACCAGCGAGTCAACCAGCTGTGAGACGCGTTCATTGGTGAAAGTGATGGGGAGCGGCGAGTTTCACGGGGAGCAGCAGACAAATCGAGTATCTGATAAGCGAGTGGTGCATGCGCATACGCACTCGGGCAGTAACTTGTTTTTACTCGAGGATAGTGTTAAGTAAACTTCGTGCAATAGCAAAGACATATTTTAGAGGGGTAGAAAAGTAAAGTAAACTTGTTGTTAAGATAAAAGCTGCTATATCCTACCTGTCATCAAGTTGTCAGTGTAAATGCCTAGTGTGTCCCCAGCATCAGACACTAGGGGTGTAACTGGGGATGGGAAGTAGGCACTAACCTGTCACTTGAATGGTGACCCTGTGGCTCACGTGGTCCTAAAAACGTTCTAAGGTTTATAAAGTGTCACTCTTTGTTAGATGTATAAACGCTTCAGAACATGCCCGTTATCACTCCCTTTACGTGTTGTTTGATTAATGAAACTCGTATCATTAACGGTTTTGAGTCGAACTGACTACATAACCCTTAACTTTACAGATGAAATTTAGCCCATTGAGTTGTCCATAACTGTACATGGTTTTCTTTTTGCACAATAGATGATATATGGAGGCAAAATAAAAAATAGCCCACCTTTCTTGCTGCCTGTGCCTCGCATTTGGTCTCTGTGCTTCATTCTTCTGTTAGCTTAGAGGAAGATATTGCAAAGGTTCGTAATCCAAAATCAAGATCCGGGAACTCTGAGTATTCCAGAAATCTCAAAACAAATGTGTTTGCTTGTAACAGCAGTGCAGGCCTATAAGTTGTACATAATGCTCCTGTGCACGCTGATGAAGATAACTGCAAAACATACATTTATTATTTACATGCCAGCCTTTTATTCTTTAAGAAAACAAATCGAATGAAATTAGAGCAATTCAGCCGCTAATTAAAGTCATATCTCTGTCTTAAAGGAGAACTGCTCAATTATTTCGCACGAGCTTTGGGAGAACAGTCGTTAGTTTTATTTCCTTTTGGCATGATTGAATAACGTTGCACTTAGAATAAACTGACAATGTGCAGAACTTGACTTACTACTATAACATTAACGATGATCTGAATCATAAAAAAAAATTCATTCAATGGAACCCACATTTAAATCCACCATTATATATACAATGCCCAAAAGACTCATGCACACTTCAGATCCATTCCGTAACTATTGATACAAAAAGCAATAGTCTCAAACAGTTTTTTTCTATTGGTTACATGTTATTCAGCTATTCAAAGCTGCATTTTCTGAATAGCAGAGCCGTGCAAAATTCGTTAGCAATCATCAATCTGAAAAATAATTCTCTGGTGCTGGTGGGCATTCCCTGTGACTCAGTACATCAAAGTCAGTGCAATTCAACGCACCATCTCTTATGACCCATGACCACGCAATAGCTAAGGCTGGTGAAAAGGTTATCATTTTTCAAAGTTATGGGTATCAATTCCTCGAATCATTTAGATTGTAAGAGATAGTTGGGTATGTCAAGAAAATGATGCCAGGTGCGACTTCTAGAAACTAATGAAATTTCCCACCTGGAATTGTAAGGCAAGTCAAAGCTGAGGTGTTAGACAAGTTACAGATATATACGGGAGAGATCGCACTTGTTCTAACGCAGTGAGACTCAGCATCCATCTAAGTGAGCTTGGAAATCTGGAAGTCAAAAGTTTGTAGATCGAGTCAAAAGGATTCACCATGACCGTAATCCAGACGTGCTTGGCCGTCGTTGCCCTTGCCGTAAGTTCAACATGTTGGTGCACAAATACAGCCTCTCATCTTAACACATATAGTAATTAAAAAACACTACAGATAATTGTAATGAAACGTCATATAAGTGGTTTTTCACTGAAACTATCTGCCGTTTTGCTAAAATATATTGTTAGACGCAGTGAATGCATAGAATCATGAAAATAACAATTGGTATAATTTAAGATATACTGTATTTCTTGCACGTTCAGTTCTTGTATCTTAAAATTCTGCTATTTTATGTAGCCAGTGGTGCGCAGGCTCCACTGGAAGAGCTCAGCAGCATCTGCAGATTTTCTCTCTGACGAAAGCTCTCACTCGACCGGAGCCAAAAGCATAATATATTAAATATAAGTCTCGAGACGGCCATTACAAAATTTGTAACCAGGCCTACTTTTTACCTATTTCGCTAAGGTGTGACACGAAACATACCAATATATTACAATATAAATATATTATCATTTAAATGCACAACGGTTTTTTTTATTGTATTATGTTGAATCATCTGTGAGTGTTTCGGCTTGCATTCGTGTGCTTGCTCTATTGGTTTTAGCTATATAGAGCTTCTGCCAGCTAGTTTTCATAGTTACACTTCAAACAAACTTTCGAGTGAGAAAAAGAAAATGTGTTCATAAATACTTCAGGTGAAGCGACTCTTCGTGTCACATTGTTGAAGATATTCAATTTTACCCGTACCCTTGATGCAGATAACTGAACTAGTTTTGCCCGTATGGAAATGCTGAAGTGAGATGCATCAGTATAAGGCTTTTGATGATTAACTTGGTGTTCTCACCTACTCGGGGACAAGCTGGGCAATCCCATCATTCCTCGCTCGATCTTCTAGAAGAATTATTGAAAAAAAAAAATATATATATATATATATATACATATCTTTGAGCTCTCCCAAAATAACCATGTTGCATTTAACCCATTAATGGGCTATAAAATTAACCCTCATATCTGATAGGAATATCACAAATAGTAACGTCAAAAGAATAAAAATAATTAGCTTTTTTCTGTTATCAGTTGGCGGTGTCGTCATTAGCACCACCAGAAACACTTCAGGTGTCGGAGATACGGTCGCTGATCGACAGCGCCATGGAGTCGACTTCTCCGGAGACGCCAGCAACCCACGACCTGTCCCCCATGCCCTCTGGTGAGTTCTACTAACTAATATTTAAGGTACCTTCAATTGGTGGGTGAAATGAAAATTTCGAGGCTCGACTTGTCCGGATTATCATTCAGAAACGTTGGATTAGCCGCTCTAAGGCCCGAGCACACTGGCCACTTTGTAGAGCCACAAGCGGCGGCGCAAAGTGGCGGAGATATTTTCTCCCGTAGATTCCCATTGTTTTCGAGCTTTGCCGATCACACTGACGTCTGTGGCTCGGGACTGTAGCGAGCTGTCGCTCGTCCCCGCCACAGACACCGCGTTTTGTGGCCGGCAGCGCGCACACGAGCGACTTGTGGCAACCACAAGTGGCCGCCGCTCATTCATGTAGGAAACATCGTGTAGTGCGCGTATGTTGCTCCCACTGATCTAGCAAGGTAAATTAAACCACAATAATTGTATTCAGCATTCCTTTGCCTGTGTGGAAGGTCAATAATTATTTATTTTAAAGTCACCTTGTATATGTGAATCGGTATTTTAACTATATTGAATGAGCCAGGCTATCACAAACCTTCGCGTTACACCTTGTATATGTAAAAAAGACACATGGAATATTTCACTGCGCACAAAAGCATAAGTGAATGACGAGAACTGATTTACTGTTGCTGCATTGATGTAAAAACATGTATTATATATTATATCTTTAGTGGCGACCGCATGTGGCCGGGTGTTCAAAACACAGCCAAATGTGGCCACCACGTCTCGCCGCCACTTGTGACTCCACAAAGTGCCCAGTGTGTTCGGGGCCTAAATTGTTGCGCATGTGTTAGAAGCAACCTGATTACACTGAGCCTCTTGAAGACTCTAAGATGAAATTTGGGACGTGCCAAGGTGAGCGGGTGAAGGGTTCATGCCTGAAGCTCGATTCAGTGGGCTAAAGCCAGGGCACCTGAAGGTCGGACACATCAAGCCTCCGAAATATCGCTTCCGCTAGCTGATCAAACGTACCTCAATTGCAACATTAATTAAATAGTTCTACGTTAATTCTCCTTTTGGTTACTGGCTGTGACACCATTGAAGAGCGCACTGGACCTGTGGCGGGAAAAAAAATTCTGCATGTAACGCAGAATAAAATAAAAGATAATTTAAAACTTATGGTCATAAGGCCTGAAAGCGGTAGGGATAATTTTCTCAAATCCTAAAAAATATATTTTTTCCCTGACACGTGTTTACACGCCTAAATGAGTTTAAAATTGAATTTCAACAACTGCGAGACTGTAATGAAAACACAAATTTTTCGTCTAGTGCAAACACTACTGTTACCGATCTAATAAATTCCAATCGTAAAAATATTTTATTCTCTTATTTTATTTGAGATAATTCAAGTCTCCAAATAACACATTTTGCAAGATTTCAAATACTTCAAATGTGGCACTTTGCTGTGGTACAACTGTACTCTACTCCTCTCTACTCTACTGTTTTATCGCGCGACTTCTCGACTGCATAAAAATACTGCAAACATTTACACGTTTTCTTACTCTTCAATGAGATGCTAATACAATAACGATTATTATTGTTGTGCATTTACCGCATGACGTTGACTCCAATAGATCAAGTTTTCTAGGTTTGTGTCTCTAGACTAGACTTTACAAGCACAGTTTACCCTAAATTAATCCTCAGCGTGCTAAATCAAGTAGCTCAGCAATGCGACCTCTGGAGAAAATGCCAAAATCATCACCATCAAGTTAAATACGTTAGTGTGACGTTTTCCTTTTACAGAAAATTTTATTCTTACCGAAGTGTGCCAAGGAATTGCAAGCCACTGTTCCAACACATGCTTGCCTTTGACTTACTGCCCTTCAGTACACTGTGCTCTGGAGTTTAAAACCTGGTGCCCATACACAACTTTCTTTGTGGTACCGGCATAGCTCCAACTCAACTCATCCGATAATATTGCAGCGGGCGCGGCTTCAGCTTGCGCATTATTAAACTGTTCGAAAGAAGTCTTTAATATCTCCGCCACCTCTCTAATTTTTAAACTTTAGCATGCGCCGTCAATGACGTTTCGACTGTCCCTCGCTAGTATGAGTGAGCATATATTCATAACCCTAAATATGTTTAGGAGGTTTACCGAAATATTCAAGTGTTGAAAGTTGTATTCACAGTCACGGTACCATTGAATTGGCTCTCTGTGACCGTAGCACGGCTTAAGTCGTAAGTCGACCTCAGGTCATAGTTATAATGTTAATGTTAGTTAGTTAGTTATAATGTTAGTTATGATGTTATAAGGCGGTCAATGTCTTCAACGTTCTCTAATGACAACAATAACGATATCATTTTATTGTTAACCCTACGTGACCGGACTATAGAGATGTGTTACAGCTACAGTATTAAATACTAGCCGACGAAGTCGTACGCCACGGTCGCGTTAGGACACTAAATTGGTAATAATAGGAATAATAACAGCAATATTAGTACTAATAATATAACGGTAATATTAGTAACCAGATGGTTCATGCGGAATTCCACGGAACAAAAGCATTGCTTGTCAGCGATATCTCGGACCTGTATCGTGGGTATTAACTGCAAACATATGCTGGAAGTCAGACAAATAAATCTTAGACATATGACCTGCGACCACTCGCAGCTTAAAAGTAAAAATTTGACTCTTGTTATGCCCTCCCGAAATAATATCTAAGGCGCCCTAATTTTCCCCTATCTATTATTACTTATACTGATGGAACCTGCTTAAATTTTAAATTTTAAATGTGTGTCTATTCCTCAATTGTAATGCCCGTATCATGCATACGATGTGTGAAAAATGTTCCAAGTCAGGCATTAAATCTTCTACCTAAGACCTGCGACCAGTGACCAAGGAGCTTCAATGGAAGGAGTACGCGCAAGCCTTCCCTGGTCGAGTAAACACATGGCTTTGTCACGTGACTGAAGCTGGCGTTTGGAGATCTTAAACTGGCTGAAGTGGCAGTGGTCAGCACATATAGTTAAGGAAAATACAGACAGGCAGTTCTTNATGCCGCTCTCCGATTGGATAAGCCACTCAGCCAATTTAAGGGAAAAGTTTACTCGCAACGCTCCCGTAGGATAAATAGATAGGGTGCACTCCTCTCTATTAGAACCTCCTTGCCAGTGACAGCTTACATTTGAACTTGACTCCTTCTGCTATAGATCCCTGCCCAGGTCACATAAGGGATACCAATTTTCCCCTATCTAATACTGGGAAAACCTAACAGGCACACTGAATAACAGAGGAACAAGCAGAATATTATATTAATAATTGTCCTATTGCTAATTTTTATAACAAAATTAATACTTATTTCAGAGGTCGTACGAACTCGTTCCTGCAGCAGAAGGTTTCCCTACGTGAGTGTGCCTGCCGGACAGTCGGTGCGCTTCACCAGCCCCTGGTACCCTTTTTGGTTCCCTGTCTCAACTTACTGCGGCTGGATCTTTCAGGTATTTCCAGCAGTAGTTTTAGCATTAACGGTGATAAACACAGACAACTAAAAAGTTTTATTGACGGTATGCGAAGGAACTCTTGAAACCACCGAACATTCATAATTTGAGCAAGGGTCTTCGTAAGATAGTATACTTTAATTCAGAAACGAAAGGGTTAAGTGGGTTTGGGTATGATATTCAATAAAAAAAATATTTTACCTCCACTAAGTTTTTCTAGGGACAGTACTCTCATGTATCAAACGACGGATTGAAAACTATATTACTTTTGAGATTTCGCTATTCTGCGACATCTCTGTTTTTTTTATAATTTTAAGTCTAATTTTGACCAATTATTTTCCGTCTTATACGATGTAGTACTTTGGCTGATGGCAAGTAACTAAGATACTGCCCTAGACGAGCAAAGATTTGGTTTCGTGAGTAAATTTGCAGAACTTGCATGAAATTTTATTTTTCTAAGTTTATAAATCGTATGTATTGGTACGGAAACTAAGAGTCAATCACTTCTCCTGTTCCTTTATCCCAACACAACTAATAATCCATTGCCAAAATGGCTGTCGTTGGGAGAGCATTGATACCGTAACCTAGGTTTAAATTAACTGTGGAAACTACAACTATTTTGAGAATCCAAGATTATCACTGCGAAGATACAATTATCGTAATTGCTCATGTCTGTATCATAAGGAGAGCTGTGCCCATACATATATATCATCAAATTTGCTACGATACCCAATATATACAGATTATGAAAGGATGATCACCTAATTAATGAACTTAATTGATATAACAACAAATCTACGGATATTTTAACCAATATTTACCTATCATTCAGCTTTTAATTTTACTCGCTTCATAGTTTCCCATTTGATGGATTTTGGTTATATAAGTTCAAGTTCTTCTCTGTCTTATCGTCGTCACGCTATCAAATTATTTCGAATTCCTGTCGGCTAAGCACTTATAATGATGACTTATCTCCTAATCTTATTTACCTCTGCCAAGATAGTTATGTTTTTGTCGAGTTTGTCTCTCTGTCCATCTATCACAAAGATAACTTAAAAAGATAATGAACGGACCTTAACGAAGTTTGCATGAATTGTTAGGTAAGAGAGGAAGAACAAATGCTTAATTTTTCAAGAAGATCTTTTCAACCTCTTCTTTGTCTGCCCCTTTTTTTCTCGGTGGCAAAATTAAACAAGTTATTCAATGATCTGCATGAAATTTGCAGCTATGTTAATGTTATTACTAACAGTAAATGACTAAATTTTTGCAGTTATCTGTTTTTCCGTTTCCTGGTTTGTCTCTATGCTTGTTTTTTGTGTTAGTCAGTAACAATACTCAAAATGTTATGAATGGATCTGCCTGAATTTATGGGATTTGTTAAACTTATCAAAAGACACAAATAACCATCCTTTAGTGATAATCAATGTATTTGACTGTTAGTCAAAATATTTTCAAAAGTTTAACTCAAAAAATTATTATTGCAACTTCTTAAAAATTGCAGGAATTGTTAGAAATGTTAAAAGACACAACTGACCAAACTTTGGAGATAATCGGTTTATCCGTCTGTGCGTTTAACTTTTGTTTTTCAAAATGTTTGTCAAAGCATAACTCAGAAAGTTACTGACGGATAATCAAAAATTATATATAGAACGAAACTGTGGAACAAATGACCAAATTTCGGCGATGCTAATGTAGAAATTTTAATCCCTGGATCAATTTCAGTTTTTCATTGATGATCGTTAGATGGTGTCATTGTGATGGCTGAGTACTCTAAGTACGTTGAATTTTTTGGATGACTTGAAACATGTTTCCACACTTTGTACGCATGATACAAAACTTAGATATCGTTAAATAAAAACAATGGTTTTACGCTGTAGAATTTCCACAGGTTCCGGCTAGTTTATTGCAGGTAATTTGTTTGATGACTTGTAGTTACGACTCGCTAATTTATTATATTTGCAGTCAGAAGACGGCAATCCTTTGGACGTGTCCTGCAACCCAGTCAGCCTGAGGTCGAGGACCTACCTCTTCCTCTATGATTACGAAAATCAATTCCTGCATTAGTAAGTAGCAGCACTAGTAATGGTATAACTATAAGTGATACTAGTATATTACTGTATATTTAACCATCAGAAATGATGGCACTGCAGGTTTTTCGGAATAGGGTGCAAGCTAATGAAGGAATAATATAGGTATCAAAGGTGAAACAGGACTGTACTTGTTGAAGCAGCTATTTTGCCCACTATGAGATTGAGGAGTCTAGTCATACAACATTTTCATAGTGTCTCAGTACGATTCATATCTTTATTTCATATTACAGGTTCTTTTCCACTCACCTTATGCCCATGTAAATAATTTGAACAAAACAAATAAAAAAATTATGATAAATAAATCATAGTATGATTACGTCTGTATTAATATGGAAAAAGGCTCACTATGCGTAGTAGTATATTGTTCAGGTTTGATTTAGAAATAGTCACACGAAGAGACGTATTGTGAACATATAGAACAGATCCGGTATATCGAAACATGCACACGTTGAATAGCATTGGTGTACAGCGTTAGCGTTACAATATTGACTCAGAAAAAAAACACACAATGCGTATAACTGACCGCGATCCATGAATGTTTCTATCATCGTAATATTTATCACCTCCACAGTTACCAGGACGTGCGTAGGGTGACGGTTGAACAGAACCTAGAAGGCAAGGCTTTGATCGCGGCCCTGAGGATCAACCGCTGGTTTTCTACTAGTCGCTTCCAGTGCTTTGTGTGGTCCTCTCCTGAGCCGACGACTACCATTGCTGCTCCTACTACCACCGCTGCTCCTACTACCACCGCTGCTCCTACTACCACCGCTGCTCCTACTACAACCGCTGCTCCTACTACCACCGCTGCTCCTACGACCACCGCTGCTCCTACTACCACCGCTGCTCCTACT
>LQNS02278163.1:5702758-5721375 GCA_001587735.2 Parhyale hawaiensis
GAAAAGAGGAAGAAGAGAAAGAAAAGGAAAAGAGCATCAGGTGGTACTACCCG
Source organism: Parhyale hawaiensis (assembly GCA_001587735.2). Classification (NCBI taxonomy): domain Eukaryota; kingdom Metazoa; phylum Arthropoda; class Malacostraca; order Amphipoda; family Hyalidae; genus Parhyale; species Parhyale hawaiensis. Next base: position 5,702,812 of record LQNS02278163.1, read on the forward strand.
AGGGAAGGAAGAGAGGAGCAGACTGCGGAAGACTGAGTACCCAGCTATGGCACCAGCCTGTTCAGTTACTTATTTAGGCTGCCTAATATTCGTATGTGGCATCAAGACATTACTGATATATGAAGCCATGTGTTCCACAAGTGAGCAAATCACATCAAAAGTGCACGTTCTCTATGGTAAAGCTATATTCTACTTTGCAGTTTGATATTTTTTATATGCGCGTAATAATTCTGCTGTGTTTTTTTTTACGTGAGCATGATTGTTTGAGAACAAATAAAGCTGTAAAGGTGTAACCAAATATCCAGTTTCTGCAGGAGGGAGCGCTTACTATTGCCCAAAATTTGGCGATTGGGCTCTACTTTCTGCTAACTGTAACCCAGTGTACAGTATATAAATAAGGTTTACACCTACGTTCGATATGTGTGAAACAGATTGATTTTTTAGTGAATCTGAAATTTAATTCAGATGTTCAAAGTGCATAAGAGTTTCAGCACGATTTAATAAAATCCATCATTCTGATATTATGAATGGAGTACCTACCATAGTATCAAGGTAACTTGAAATATAGAAACTGTGTTTCATAAAATTGTCGCAATTTAGATTTAATGACTCAAAGCGTCCTCAGGGGTATATTCTGGCGGGACCTATCCCTGTCAGAATATATACGGGCCTTAAAACCCCAAGGGATGTCCCGACTGTCTTTTCTGCAGGGGGTATTGCAGCTGGCCGCAGTTCCTGCTGTGAAGGTTAGTTTGTTAGGTTAGGTAGGCTCTCAATATGAACTGCTCCCGCCAGGGTTCTATCTCTCCCGTGTGGACGGCCATGGACGAGGCCTTTCACACGGGTGCTGTCTTTCTTCTGTTTTCTTGTCTTTTCATCTTTCGCCTCTTTCCCCTGAGTGACTTGTCTGAGCGAAAGCGTGTCCAGTTGCATATCTTGTATGACCTCTACATTTACGAGCATGTAATGATGTTCACGCAGCCAAGCACAGGTTCATATCTTTAACTTTCACGCTCTCGCCAAGTTTGCCCGATATTCCTTCTCCGTGTATACATGTAGATAAATATGTATCATAGATAACTCTTCTTTCGAATATTTATTTTCATCTTGTTCCCATAGAGCTTGACAGGAAAAATGCAAATATATTAATAAATCAAAACACGGCCTGAAATATTATGTAGCACTGATGATTTCGAAATCCTCGTATTCCCAGATGGCAGTGTTGTCATCAGCCTTGCCGAACAACTTCCAAGTGCATGACATCCAGAAACCCATTCCCAAAACCAACTTCCTGAAGCCGATTCCCAAAACTGTGAAGATTGCTCTAGAGAAGATGCCGGAGGCCCGCGCACTATCTGCTAGACCTACCAGTGAGTAGACCATCAAAAATATAATAATCACCGTCGTGTTTTTATTTGTTTATAATGTATTTTTATAGCTTCGTATTACGCTCTTAAGGAAAAGATAGGCGAAAAATGGGCCAAGTTGCAGAGTTTGTAATTAGGTTGCTTTTCCATGGAGATCAATGACCAGGTTGCAGAAGATGGCGAATGTTGGCACCTCATTCCTTGCTTGTAACACTTCTTGGAACCGAAAAAAAAAAAAGATATTACAGCATCTCTTGGCGAAGCCATGCAGTCTTATTTTATAACTTTCTCCATAAATGGAACAATATATTTGTTCTCAGTTTACCACGTACAAATTCATAAGCTAATCGACGAAGGGCGGGCGAGGCGATGATTTTTTTCGAGCAGTAGACAATATTTCTCTCTGCTTGCTGTCTTCCTTTCGACGGAGCAGATTTTACTTCAACACAAAATCTTAGATGTATTGAAGGCTTGTTCGGTATCATGGATACGCGACGGGTAATTCATTTAAATTCACTGAGGCTTTGCTGCTTGCTAGTGTAGGACTTTTTCCGCGTGTGATCTATGGTGGGAGACGATTGTGCTTCTTATGCCAGTGACACACTAGGCATTTACAAAGACAACTTGATGAAAGGACGCGAGATTCGGACGTCATTGACGCTACGGTATCTATGCTACCGAATTTCAATATTCATCGAAACTGCCGGCGAGCTGCTTATACTAGCAACCAGTTGGAAGTAGAAATGCATGTGTGGTCCCGGCATTAGATGAATTGAAAGAGAAAGCACTTATCTCTTAGCTATTGATTTTGAGACGGCTATTGTAGCACATCCTTCAGAAGCATATTAGTGACAAGTGACAATGAATAAAGAAAGGTAGTCTTGAATTCTTCGCTGTCATTTATGACAGCGCGGGCACTCTATAGTTAACCTTTAACCACTGTTAGGCAGGCGGTCAAGAAAAAGGCTGTTCGTAATAGTAATTTCTGCCACTAGTATTTCGCATCGCAGAAACTTTGATAGAAGGTTAAATTAGTCAAGTTATTTAGTTAGTTTCTTAACAAAAAGTAAAGGATTGAGCTATTAAATCCCATTTTTAAGTGATGCCTGTTTAATTTTAGCTCCACAAACAAGGTTTTGATTTGACAATAAAGAGAAGAAGCTAAACTATCAAAACTACAACAACAGCCATAATAATAGTCTCTAATAATATTCATCACTCAATGGTCGTCTAGCTAACCCTGAGCCTACACCTAGACCGAAATATATCTCCTACTATTATCCACGTGTATTTCAAACCACAATATCATCCGCCATACCAATACTGCTATGTCACCTAGTGCATAGTGTAACTGTGCCAACCATTATGAGGTATGTTGGTGGCGGAAGTTCCTTTCTCGCGGGGGGAGGATCAAAAACGGAAAAAAATATTTTTCATTCAAAACTTTCGATCGCCGAACCAGGTATTTATTTCGATAGATAGTCGGGTTCGCGATTGCAAAGTTAGTTCAAAATAATGCAGAACTCCACGATCGATATTTGGGGTATGCGATCGCGGACAATATTTATATCCGAAACGCCCAGCAGTACCTATTTAAAATCATTTCATGATTTGGGTCATTAGTAAAGATGGGCACCTACGACCACTTGATGCCCATCAACAAATGTAATTAACGTTCTGTTCAAATGCGCTCTCTATCAGAGGTCGTTGCCGTGTTGCCACACGTGGCGACGCAGGTAAGAAGATCCCTTTGCGACACCTTCACAGTTTGGACTACGGTACTCACTCTCGGTGTGCGCATCTGTTGTTCATATACAAAATAATTTAAAGGCACCTATTCTTTTTGATTAAACTTGGTTTGGTTCAAGAGTTCTTTTCTATTTATAAATAAGCAATATATTTTTTAAACTTGAAGCTGGCCAGAGTTTTGTGTTGAAACATCGTCAAGAACTTTAATACAGCGATTTGTGTCACTACAAAATAGTATTCCCGAATAGCTTTAAACAAATTAACGGGAGATAATCCTGCAACTTATTCACCAACAAAGACGCTTAAAAATATTCTTCAAATGTTTTGATAATCATAGATAGCCTTCAAAATGGCCGGTAATATTCTATTCTATATTAATATTGCCATTATTTATGATGCGTATTATCAATATTGTTAAAATTATCATTAACATTGCGCTCAAAATTATATTTGGTTATTAGTAAAAGTATTATTACTTATTGGGATATTGCCGATAATTCACCATTAATCTCTATATTTCAGCGATGGAAAAAGCGCTCAAGTGCCGCACATGGTTTCCCATCGTCATGGTGCCTTCTGGTGTCTCCATACTTTTCACTAGCCCCAACTACAGCACCCCTCCTATATGTGGATGGATTTTTACGGTAATAAACACTGAAAGTATGAGCTACTATATCGTGGGAAAAGCTATCTAGCACCAGTTAACTTTTTGTTTTGCCAGAGGTAAGGCTACACTGGCCGAAAATGTTGAATTTCGTACTTGGATGATATAACTGACGGGTATAATATGAGTTTACTATTTTTATGCTGACGCTCATGTTGGAAAATGCACTTTTAAGAGAATAAAAAAAATACTCACACAACAGCTAAGTTTTACGCAGCAGCAAAAAAAAATAGTTTTCAGAACAACACTTTAACTAAAAATACAATTTATGTTTATTTTTAGAAGGCATCTCTTCCTAACAAATCATTCATCTAAATCAAGTAAACCATTTCTGGTAATGCAGGAAACCAGCTTCTGACCATACACATTGCTTGTCTTTTCACAAGTTCCTGTTGCTTTTACCCTTTTCTGCAGTAAAAAAGAAAAAGGGAATGATAGTTCTTCGCCTGATCCTGCATTTCAAGGGCTCAAGTGCACGCTAATCAAATCAAATCAAAATCATGTATTTCTCCCCGTAGGAAGGTATTCATACAATAGTTCTGTTACAATACATGTTCAGTACTCTAGTGTAAAACAATAAGCAAGGAGTCATACTCGCTAGGTTAAGAAATGACTGTACAACTCTACTTCACAACCTACTGTTCGTACAAGAAAGAAAAAGAAAGAATATTTATTTATTCTCATACGAATTTTTTTTTTTTTTTATAAAATAATTCTATTAAAATACTTGCTGAGGAGACTAGATTAAAATATCTCAATGAGCCTTACAGATTAGGGAGCAGAATTATAGTACTGTTCTACATCACGACCTACATTCTGTACAACACTTCACGACCTACATTCTGTACAACGTCCTATGATAGCAATAGGTTCACAGTTCACACACAGGCATATTGTGAATCAACTAACACATAATGTTAACTTCGAGGCTAAAAATAGGTGACCTTAGGAAAACATGAAATTATAAATATAACAAAGAAGAAAAGAGAAGTCAGAAAAAAAGTAGAAGCGAACATAGAGCTGTAAAAGATTTTTAGGGGTGCCAGGTGTGAATGAGGTGGGAAACCCCTGTTGTAAAGCAAACGAACAAAACTATATAGTGAAGCTGATGCTGATATTCGGCATTATAAGAGAAGTTATAACTCATGTAGTATCAGAATAAAATTATTTTTTTGTAACATCAAAGAGAGATTGTTATTATTATTATTTATTATTATTTTTTAACATTTATTTCTCCACAGGCGGGAGGCGTTCCCGGACCATTATATTACAATTTACATTATAATAAAAAAATGGTGTGTAAATTAATTTGTTAGAAATATCACAGCTATATATTCATAACCTAATCCACATGGCTCAGCGCCACCACACACCAAACGAGAAAACTGGACTGGCTCCGCAACAGAGCTACCCAACAATCACCCTCGCGCGAGAAGCAAAATAAGACATAATTGCTTCTACCAATATCAACAGTACTGCTTGTTCACTCAAAATGCAGCAACCGCTTCCCGAGGAAATATCTACATGGCCCAACACTACTTCACCTGACTACATCCAATAGGCATGGCGGCACATACAGCACGACCCACGGTACAAACATATAAATTTGAAATTATGCATCTACATCCCACAATATGACGGCTTTCATCAAGTGGACTATCATTTTCGTCAAAGGGCGATCCGCACAGTGATACCAATCGGCCAGAAGGGCAAAATTACTCACTAATGTAATCATAGTCTATTATTTTTACATAACACACTTTCCAACGTAAAAATGTACAAAAAAGAATTAGAAAACCGGACACTGGATACTAAAAAACGAGCAAACTATTTAGCCAACACACTACTACGAGGGACATTCCAAAAGTAACACTTCTATTTGTAGCTGAGAAAGGTGAAGAGCTACTAAGACGAAAGTGGGTCTATTCAAATGAGCGACCTTTTGCGCTCCAGAATTTATTTTTCTATATAGTTGCTACCATTCTTTAAGCATTTTTGCCAGCGATGAACGGAATGAGAGTCTAGATGACTCGGTCGTAAAAGTCAGCGCCTACCGAGACGGTCGGTTTCTTACTGCGTCGATTACGGTGTTCTTCTTGGAAAAACGCTGCACACGTAATGCGTCCTTCAGATGCATGAATAAGAGGAAGTCTGACCGTGCGAGGTCGGGACTATACGGTGGAGGAGACAGCACCGTTTACCACATGGTGTTCAAACTTGTATGAGGTCTTGTGTTGTCCGGTTGCAAACTGACTGCTTCTCTATTTTCAGGCCATACGCTGGCACTAACATCCACATTCAACTTTGCACGTGTTTCATTCACCGTTATTCGCCGATCGATGCGGATGAGTTGATCGGGACGCAATTTCCTTTTCGGGGCGGTGGTTATGCATGGGCGCTCGAAGTGCACGTATTCACTCACGTCTATGTCCCAACTCTGATTTCAACGAACCCATCTCTATACTGGCATCAACTGCATCGACTTCTTAAATGTTCACCAGACGCCGATATATGTTGATTGTTGTTTTTATTTTATGGAGGAACTCAATGACACTTCTCTGCTTTCGACGTACGTCCAAACAGGGATTTTTATCTTAGAGTGCCACGCCGGTAATATGTAAAACAGAGAGATGAAACTTTCAGGTCATCAGTACAAAAGTTCAGTCATAATAACAATGCAATTTGAAATCAATTCAGATCCCTTTTGCTGGAATAAAACAAAATAGGAGCATTACTTTTGGAACGACCCACGCACTCTAGATTCTACTTGATGCCTCTTTGTTTTTTTTATTTAATAGTTTCTTCTTCAATTAAATGTGTCTAAAAAATGTGCCCCTTCATGCCCCGCTGCTGAATATATTTAGTGTATCTCTAAAGAAAAATAATACACCTCCACGCTCACCACCTTTTCGACCTAATGCAGCTTACTATCATATCACACGTCCGTTGATGAGCTAACTAAAACTTTTTTTTTCAAATTAACATGAGTCGATATTTAAAAAAAAAACGTTTACGTCTCGGGAATAAGTTCCCATCTTCATAACTAAATTAATTTAAAATAAGGATTTAAATTATTTTAGTTCTGAAGATGGGAACTTATTACCGAAACGTAAACATTTTTTTTTTTTTTAATGTCGATTCATGTTAATTTGATGATTTACTCTTAGTTTGAAAACTTTTTTTTTACTTTTCACAGTCTGAAGACGGAAATGCTTTGGACGTGTATTGCAAGTACGTAAGTCTTCAGTCGGGCGACTACCTCGACTTGCTTGACGAAGGCAACAACCAACTTCATCGGCAAGTACTAGTTACACTAGTTACATTTAGTGCAACTGAGATTTTACCAAGGACACATTCGACTGGGTGCCAAAATCTAGCCTTCAAGGCTTAGCTTCTTATCATAGTGCTAGTATTAAGTTATCAAAAGAATGCCTACAAGCGTTGAAGAAAGAAATTATATGATTATCATCATTAAGTGTGAAAAATGTTCTAAAGTTATGCAGTGCAAGCATTGAAACTCCATAGAAACTCCATAGAAATTTATTTGTCTCATTCAATACAGAGGAATTATTACAGTAGAAATTAAAATGTCCCATTGACAATGGGTCGCTTAAGCCTTTTCACTTCTTGGACCTTAAAAAACAGACCACAGACTTCGAGTCTGAGGTAATTCAATTAAAAAATCAAGACACAGTTTACACAACTTATACAGGTTTATAATCTAAGACGGCTTAAATTTGAACTTCACTCCTCCTGTTGATCGCTCCTCAGGTCGTATAATGATATCTTAATTTTCCCTCGTCTAATTCTGATGAAAGCGTCACGGTCGCACTAACTGAGAAACAAAGGGAGGAAGAGCAGAATTATAATATAGATGGTTGGTTGAAACTTCAATGGTTAGTATTAACTTACTGGAACGTGTGAAACCATCACAGACAAGGAAGTCTCATTGTTAACACTTTAGACTCCCACCTCTATCTTAGCTACGCAGTATTATTTCAAATGAGATACGAGTAATACTGAGATACGAGTAGTACAGTAGTGCGATACGAATAGTAGTTTTAATTTTTTTACTTCTGAAGAGTAGCGGCTGCGGAGCGAAACAGTTTTCGCTGAAATCGTCTCAGTTATACTGTAAAGATTCCTTCTCTAATACCGAATGCGCAACGTACAGACGGATCAATGGATGAATGGAGACATAGGAAATCACAGGAGAATAATCTATGGAATAATTCAGCTTGTTCCTCACTACATTCCTTCACCCCAACCTTCGTTCCTTCCTTTATTTGTTCTAAATTATTACAGCCGTTAAAATTTCAATATTAGATAGAACATTAGAATACTAGTGCACCAGGCCGTCAAAAATAACGGTAAAGAATTTATAATGATACTTCTCCGTCGATCTTAATTTTGTTATTAATGTGCATTGCAACTGCCAACGTGATGGCGCAAGCCGTTATTATAAATTTCTTCAGATAATTAAGACTTCACGAAAACCCCCGTGCACTCTTGTGGTTTTTACCTCTCAGAGGACTACTTAATTAAAAATTAATTCTGCATTCTGCTAAAAAAAAATGGATATACTTTATATTATATAGTGCAATCATGTGGCATCTCCCGTAACGCTTTTCAATATGTCCAAACACGGTCATGCATGCGAGCCCAGGTCCCTCAGCTGGAGTTCCTGAGTGCGACCCCCGCGCCCCGTATCACAGATACCGTCTTCGTCACTCAAATTTCTTCCTATCTTATTCTCATAGAGGTGTGACAGGAAAAATATAACTATATTTACAAATAAGTAAATGAAAGGACGACGTAAATTATCGTATAGTAATGATGTTATGGCTAAATTCTGCTGAGCAACGCAAACCTTTGCTTCGGTGATACGCTGAAACGCTTTTTTTTTCTTTTTTTTTTCTTCGCCCGCAGTCAATATCGCTCCTAATAAATATCAAAATTTGTATCCAAGATACTCGTAGATATCAAAGTCGGGTTTTTTCATGTAAAAAGTTGTTCTGCTGAAGGAAGAACACAAATTGGAAATATTTACTTGCTGCTAAGAAGTCCACGTGTTCTTTACCAGCCTGCTGACCGCTGAAGAATATTTTGCCTTTTGCTCCATTTATTATGCACCGTAGTCAATTAGAGTCACGTGAAATGAAAGCAACTGCGGTTTGGAAGAAGGAAAACTCAGAAAAAGTAGAAATCACGGTGCATGAGCGAGCTAAGAGAAGCTGGATGTAATTTCATTGATTGAATTTCAACGTTGGAAACGCTAGAGCTGCAGTCAGAGTTACATTTACCATCATCTGCAACCTAGTTATTTTCTACCTATTAGTTTGCAATGAAACTTGCTAGGATGGCCACTGCCTACAACCAGGACTAATTTTTGACTATATGTTTCCTTAAAGTATGATAGAAGAGGGACCAATAAAAAAATAAATAAACAAATAAATAAATAAACAAACAGATAAACACTCATTAGTTTTTCTTATTTTGTACATCCTAGACACAGTCTCGGAAAGGAGGAACAGCTTGAAATCAAGTTGAAATTTATTAAGCTGCAAGCACTAGTAGATCACAAACAGACAATATATTGTCTAACCTTGAACACTTTTTCACCAAGCGCATGCATGATACGGGTATGAAATATCATTGAAGAACAATGTGGTTTTGTTTTGTGCCATTTTTACAGATTACAACTATTATTGCATTGTAGATTTTCTCTTCATTGTATGATCGGTCATCAGGGGCAATTATTTATCGAACCGGAGACAAGGAATAGGCAGACACATATAACTTTTTAGCGCAGTTAAACTATTTCTGACGTCATCATTGTCTCTTCCTTGACTGAGCGAGCAACATTACTACTATAGACGGGTACAGTTATCTCAATCTTGCCAAATCTATACTATAATAAGAGAGCTGTCTGTCAGTCCGTCCGTCTGTCCGAAGCCTTATTTTTCCCCTATCTAATACTGAAGGAAACATTCCAAGGCTCCTAATTTTTTTTTTTTTTAAACGGTTTGGCATAGGTCCTATGCACGGGCCCTTAAGGGCGTCGACTCTTCCGGACCAGTGACCGGAAACACTTGAACCAACGAAGACACGTGAATTAACCACTTGAAGCACCTAAAACACGACATGGGAAAATTTGGAGTATTGTCCACAAAATCCACGAAGTTCACCAATTAAGTGCACAGAAGCAACCAAGTTCACAAAGGCCAGTGACCAGGCCTTCTCAGCTGCGGGAATTCCCGGGCACGTATCCTCCTATGCCAAACCGTTTTAAAAATTAGGAGCCTTGGAATGTTTCCTTCAGTATTAGATAGGGGAAAAATAAGGCTTCGGACAGACGGACGGACTGACAGACAGCTCTCTTATTATAGTATAGATTGTGAACTTTTTCGATAGGATGGTAAAATATTTAGAAATACATACTTTCATGACTTATTCAACAGAAGGGTTGCGTTTGGTGCACTAGTTTCAATAAAACTAACGCCGCTAGAGATATCTACGTAAAATTGGTATCATGGCTGTAATGTAAACGAGTAAGCGATAGACTCTGACGCCATCGTTGTCACAAATTTTCTAGCGTAGTAAACACTGAAGAAATTTCTGTTGATTAAGGATGATACCAAACATGTAAATACACTGCCGAACGCGGCGGACGTACGATGAAGGGGTGACGTACCGTGGACAGTCAACCCTAGCTAAATGGGGGGGTAGCAATTGACTGGCAAAATAAAGATATGAATTATATATACCACACGTTACTTTTAAAATGGCGATAGATAGTGCGACACTGTTGACTAAATTGTAGTGATATTTAATGATTATATATAATTAACTTTCCAGTAACAGGCACTCATCCGGTTGCACAGTTTGTTTATAAAATGTGAACCTAAGCTGGCGCCCTCACTAACAGAGCCATGCAGTCCTACGCTCCTAACCTCTAAAAGTACGTCATCATTGGATAAAAAAATTCATGGATTTATCATTAGGTTACCAAGCATCAACGACATCGTTCTTCACGATAATTTAGAAGTGTGGAAGTGGCTAACCTATTTTTTCGCAAGTTATATAACGCGAACCGTAAAGTATACTTACGTAAACAGTAACATTGCTGGCCGGCGCCGCCGCTACAGTGGCTGGTTCTATTTGTCTTTCAGTTTGCCGAGCGTTCTGTAAATACTTTTCCTTTAATATTATTTCACCCGAAGGAAAGAAGTTTATTTCTCTAGTGTTTTAATGGTTTCCATGCAAATTTTGTTCTGTAAGTCTTTTTTTCAGCGTTTAAATAATTGTATCGGAACCAATAGCTATTTGTTACAGCGGTTTGAAGTTGCAGCAGGTCATAGGTAGAAGATGAAAATAAATCGAGATCAGTAAGGCATTCACAGATGGTTCCAGCTCCAGAATGTCACACTACTTTGAATAAAACTCATTTGATTTATTGCATTTTGAAAACAATCCACTGGACTTCAAGAAGTGCTTCTGACACATGCAAGTATTTGTCGCGTTGAATTCGTCTACTCTCTTACAAGCCTTGAGCCAACGGTCCTTCAAAATCAATGTCATCCTTTAGAAAGTTGAAGACTTTCCTAGATCTTTTGATACGCCTTTCTGTGCAACAGTGAGGCCTGTAGGACATTCCGAATACACAAATGAGATTAAGAAGGTACATTGAGAGGAAGCTATTTATATAGTTACAAGTAATTATACCACTGCCATGTGACGTCACATGTGACTTTGTTCCCTGGATGTAGGACAGCTTGGGCCCTCCTCGGGTGACGTCACAAGTTTGTTCCCTGGAATGTAGGTCAGCTTGGACCCTCTTCGGGTGACGTCACAAGTTTGTTCCCTGGAATGTAGAACAGCTTGGATCCTTCTCGGGTGACGTCACAAGTTTGTTCCCTGGAATGTAGGACAGCTTGGGCCCTCCTCGGGTGACGTCACAAGTTTGTTCCCTGGAATGTAGGACAGCTTCTGCCCTCCTCGGGTGACGTCACAAGTTTGTTCCTTGGAATGTAGGACAGCTTGGGCCCTCCTCGGGTACCAACCTGGTCCGTTACGTCATCCTTCCCCGTCATGATTGATTAGTCAGTCACTGTGCTCCTCAGCCAAAAGGGCATCCCTAATCAGTAAATTTTCATTATATATCTGTGAGTTTGAAGTGATCGGTATCAGATGGTATCGAATAATTGCCTTGAACTTTTTGACTGGGTTTGACTGCACCTGTCCCCTATAGCCCATTTTCTGTTTATCGAACGAGCCCACACCTAAACTGCAGTTTCCTTTCACAGTGACGTAAATATGAATATAAACTCTATTAGGGTAATTTCTGCTCAATAATTTAATGTAAAGGTTAAGCCAACTTGATCCCGCTCCTCCAACTGGGAAATCTCTACGCACTGATTTATGCTGTAGAGATATATCAACAGGCTCCAAAGAAGTACATGGCTGCAGTCAATCACAGATCGTCAGGAGCTATGATATCAGCAACGGAAAGCAGTTATGAAACTGCCTGCACCTTCCCCTGACCATTCCCATTTCTGGTTAGGGTCACTACTCCCGCTATAGCAGCCGGATACCGAATGCTGACTCAGCAAGACAGGCACTAAATTTGCCTGCTGGCTATAGCCTCGGGAACTTTTTCATTTCACGTCTGACATCTATAAATCGATTAGCAAAAATATAACCTAATAAGTAAGTCGTATAATACAGAAATTTAACACATATAATACATAATGCATCTGGGTAGCCCAGTATGTTCTTGTGCTTTTCTTCCTCAAATTGCATTATGAAAATTTTGAGAATTTCCTGGCGAACTGATCCCAAGCTTAAAAAAGATTAGAGTTGATTTTGACACCTGACATTTTCAGCTTCGAAAACGTGGTTGGTGAGGAAGTAGCCCTGCATGGCAACACAATGACCGCTAGTTTCCATAGTGAGCTGTGGGTAACTGACAAGAGCTTCAGGTGTTTTGTGTGGTCTTCTCCTCGTCCTTCAACTGAAACCACTACTACTACTACAACTACTACTAGTACTACTACCACCACCACTGCAGCTGAATCTACCACTGTCCCTGACACAACCACGGCAGCAGCAGCAACAACATCAACAACTGCCGTCCCACCTACAACTACTAGCTCATCTTCGTGTGGTGAGTCCGTGTTCAAGATCTAGTCTAAATTTATTTTCTTACTCCTAGCTATTCCCAGTATCTCTATATTCTTTCCCTCAAGTAAACAAAAAAATCGCTGGAAAAGTGTAAGTTAAGCTTTCAGAATAACTTAATGCTAGTCTGAACTTTCTTCAAAATTATCGGTTATCCCCATCTTCTTCTGGACCACTACTGCAATTAATTGTTCCTAGACAAACTGTTCGATCCCGGCATTAGCAAACCCTCTGTCCCTAAATTAGACTTCTTTCATTCGCTTACGTACTACAACAAAGCCTCTGTTAGTCCAGCAAACGCATTGAAAACGTTTCTCTCTGAAGCTTACCTTCATATAAACTTCAAATTTTCATACAAAAACACATTTTCCATAGAGTCCTACTTTAAACTTAAAGACAAACCTCCCACGCCGCTTCTGTCAAGTGTTATCTACCTTTTCGAATGCAGGAGATGCAATGCCCCGTACATTGGTAGCACTGGACAATATTTCAAAGCCGGCATTCACCAACATTTAGGTGCATCCAGCCGAACCGGTTTACCACTTGCAAAACCTTTACATTCAGCTCCCCGCCTTCATGCTGAGCAAAACAACCATCCCATCAGCAAAAAGGACTTCTCAATCATTGACACTTCTAATCCAATCGAATTCACAACATTATAATCTCTTTACATTCATAGAAAAAGTCCTAGCATCAACATTATGACCTCGGCTGTACCTCTTCACATTATCCACGAATAACTAGCTCCACATCTGCTAACTGTACAGGAGCTGACATCCGGCCGTTTCTCACAGCTCTGTTCATTCGCTTTTTAGACTATAGCCCGTGACTGACATTTTTCCTCCGACGGTACATTTTCTTTTCTCTCCGCATCCCATATCGCCCGACCCTTATACATATAAGGACCCCCACCCCCCACCCCAAAGCGCACCACGCTCATTAGAGTTTTAGCTCTCTCCTTGATAGCATAAGCCCAGGCCTTGCTCAATTTAGAAAAAATTAGTCTCTCTAAATTCCTTCAACTTCTTTTAACTTTTTCTAATGATGGGAGATAAAAAATCCCGAAACGTTAAATTTTAGTTTACCAGTCGACTTTCTATTTATTATGTATTTGTAACATGAGACTAAGGGTAGACGCCTGAAGGCGAACGTTCGAGTCCAGCGGCCAGGCAGGCGAGCTCTTGTGGCGCTTGGTGTTCTTAGTCAGCGGCGTTTGGTATCCAAATCCTGATGCGGAGTATACTGGCCTTAACCAAAAATGAAGATGGTTAGAGAAGGCTCGCAGGTCATTGAAAAAGAGCCTTCCGCTGCTGGCACCATAGCTCTGCCTGATCTGCGGTCGACTGCAGCCAATCGGGCCCAGTTAGCATACTTCTGCAGAACGGAGATAGCCGTTGGGGGGGTTCGGTTAAGTTGACTCTACTTTAGGCGACGGTTACTAATACGACTAAGCCAACTACCATTTTATAGACCTCACAACAGTGAATATATGCAACAGAGGTGGACACTTCCTGTCACCCTGAAAATGGATGAAAGTGCTCGAAAGTCACTGCAAATGGCTGCAAGTTAGTTGCCGGCGGCGGTTGTAAGTAACCACAATTCGCCACCGCTTGTCCTGACTTTTATCCTTTACTGACAGTGTGCGGAGTGAGGCCTGGGACCCGCATCGTAGGGGGCCAACAGGCCACTGAGGGAGAGTACCCGTGGATGGTGGGTGTGCTTGGCAGTAACTCTTTCTGTGGCGGTACCCTCATCTCTGACGAGTGGATAGTCACGGCCGCGCACTGTATTGAAAGGTAAGTTTAGTTGTTCCAACCATGCACTATATCTAGTTTAAATTATGTGCTTGATCCATGCACTGACTGCAACTTAAATATTTGTTCGATTGATTTAATGGATCAATATAGTTAAAATTTCTGCTCCGACTATATAGTGTATCTAGTTAATTGATTACTTCGATCCATTAGATGGATCAAGTTAAATTTGACGAGATGGTTAACAAGTAGCAACAGAGAGGTCAACTGGTCTGTCACCAGCACCAGACTGGTGCTGTGCTGTCACCAGCACAGACTCTCTGGCTAACCAAATTTTGGTGTTGACTTCTTCAGTTCATCCTTTTGTGGATTTGACTACATGTTGGTCTTACAGTTTATTCTACCTGAGCTCAATAACTGAAGCTGCTAGAAATGACAAGAGGAACAAATGATGAAAAGGAACTCCTGGTTTCAGAAGTAATTTGAATTGTTTGGCAATAATTGATTCTTTTGCGGAGGTATGCCTTTTCAGTGTGCTTCTATAGTTAATTGGGAACGAGTCCTGAAATCATTAAAGATGACTTAAATAAACTCAAGGCTATCAAGCTCAGACTAGTGGGCAGCCCTCAATAATGACGGTATAAACGATTATCTCGACAAAACCCCATTTGGTCCTCTTTTCTTCGTGCTTTTGGTCTTAGAATTAGCTTCCCGTTTTCCTCCGTTAATTTTCCTCGCACTTTAAACCTTAAAAGCGCCCAGAGTGGAAAATATTCGTTGCGGGAAGAAAATACAATAATTGATTTAGTGTTTTCGCTGCTGCTTTAAAAGACCTCTGTAATCCTGGAAGCTTTGATTCGTAAATGTGGCAGAGTAGCCACCATCTTGCCGTGCAGCCGATGAATCTTCTAGCTAATACTTCAGCTCAGGACTGGGAAATCAGCCAAGCAAGCAACCACACAATCAACAAACAAGCCTCTTGTTTTTACTACGTGGTCTGTAGACGCTGCCACAGTATTCTACTCTGAATCTCAGTGGAACTCCTAGAATACGGACAGGCATTTTGTCTCGGTTTTGGGAGCTTTCTCAATTTGGCGTAACCAGATTTACAGCGTGAATGTTTCCCCAACATTCGTAAAACTTTTTATTTGGCTAACCACATGTGAAATAGTTAATTGTACCAATTAGGTTTACTACACGTTCTACTGGTTATTCAAAATGGCGTCAGCCATTGCTACAACTTACAGAAAATGACACTGTATATACAGCTTCTCTTTCAAGAGATTGTGCAATTTCGAGATTCTCATTTTCAGGAGCTTCTATGTTTTGGAAGACTCTGCATGGAGAGTTCTACTGATGTTGCATTGATAGCACGACTGTTTAATTTAGGGATTCTTTTTTATTTTATTTTTATTTTTTTTTCTGCAGCGGATCCATCACAGTTAGACTGGGATATCACAACATCTACTCATCATCAACCAGCAGCTTCACACGGGCTGTCCGGCAAGTTGTTGTACAATCCGGTTACAACAGTAAGTACTGTGAGGCGAGTGGAGGTATTGTGACATAATGTGCTCACGATTATACCTCGTCACTTTATCATTATCAGAGATGTTCACCAAATAGGTCCTGACAATATCTCATTTTCGAGCATACTGACCTGACGTCTAGTTGATCAAGAGTCAAATCTTAAACTAAGCAACGCGCACCAATTTTTTTAAGCGCATCCTTAACTGAAGCTTAATTTAGCCACCAAAAACCTTGAAATAACCATTAACCCGCGTGCTTTAGCCAATCTCCATAAGAATAGTGAAGTAATCAATGACCAAATTTTAGGGTAATTACCATTAGTACCGTTAGCACTTTGAGACCTTCTTTATTGAAACCCTGAAGCGATGAGTATCCGACCTTGCAATAATTAATTACCAGAAATACACATGTTGGCACAATTAACGTTTGTATTTGTTTACTGACAAATTCAAAATATTAATCCGAAATACAGTATATGTTTTGGTCCATATATCTTCCAATTTGTAGATAAGGTGTTGAACAGATAACGTTTTATTGCAGCCAATACTCTGGATAACGACATAGCTCTGCTGCGCATCGACCCCATCGACTGGGAGGCGAACCCCGCGGTCCGCCCAGCGTGTCTGCCGGATGACGTCACAGAGACCTACGCCGGACAGACCAGCACCGTGACTGGCTGGGGATCTCTGCAGAGCGGTAAGGATAAAACTTGTAATTGAAATAAACCTCTGCTACATACTGTCGACCATGAGATCAGTCTTGGTCGTGTTATGAACCGTACAAAAGATTGTCGAAAGAATGATTTTCAACATTAATTTCATTTGAACGTGCTGAAGTGCCTAGGTAAATAACACACACTTGCAAGGAATGTGGATGTTCATCATTTCCTCCAAGTTTAGACAGATGTTCAACTAACAACAATGACTTAGCAGCTTGAAGTGGATGAAAAAACGTTTTTGCACCTTTGGTAAACTCAAAGCTGCGTTCGAACCATTAGCTTGTGCATCAGAACAGTTGTTTCCGTTGTTTTTCTTACCTAAAAGTGAAAAAACCCACGACCCTTCCTGTTCGTTGGTAAGAACCAGTTTCATGCCATACCCGCCCAGTCTGATGATGAGTCGAGACCTCCACAGGAGTCGTTAATATAAGAATCATTATTCCTTGTAACTACATATTACTTTACAAATTATCATACCGTAGGAATTTGTAAATCCGTCCAGTCTCATGAACTGAAACCTCCCCTGCTATGGTGAGGTCGTTAACGTAAAAATCGTTATTCTTAGTTCATTATTAATATTAAATTCGTCTTAGCTGACGGATTTGTAATTCTCCCTAAGGTGGATCGATAACGTCCATTCTGATGGAAGTCAACATACCGGTGATGTCGAACTCGGAGTGCATCAACATGTTGGGTAATGTGATCACGAGCAACATGTTGTGCGCTGGCATCGCAGCAGGAGGCATTGATTCTTGCCAGGTTAGTGATTTATAGTTTCAGTATTTTAATAAATATATGTTATATCTTCGGGTAAAGCGAAATAGCTACTCCCTTTTTTAGGCTAATTGCATGCTTCACTACTTTAAGATAGCTGTTGAGGCGATTTTGCAATAAATATTAATTGGTCTAATTAAAAGTATTATTTTCTTGAGAAATACACGGTCTGAAATATCACTAATTCTTCGAATGGTGTTAAAGGGCTACGTCATCTTTTTTTTATAGGTGACTACTTCATTTTAATCTAACAGATATTAAATTTTAATCTAAGGAGAGAAATTAATTGTAATGTCAAACTCTGTCTCTGCCAGGGTACACAATTTCATCAAAGTGTAAAAATTTATCTTTTATCCCGTCTCTAGCACTCAATTTAAGCATCTGGCAAACAATACACGAATGCTTTTATCTTCTTGACCATGAAGTACACCATTACTTGGCGGATGAGTTTCAATGTCGACAAATGTTCAGTAATAATAATAATAATAATAACATGTATTTCTCCACAGGCGGGAAGTATTCTTGGATTATTATATTACAGCTTACATTAAAAATTGTGAGTACATTAATTTGTTAGAAATATTACAGTTATATATTCACAACCTAATCTACATGGCTCAGTGCCACTACATACCAAACGAGTTAACTGGACTGGCTCCGCAATAGAGCTACCTAACAATCACACTCGCGCGAGAAGCAAAGTAAGATATAATTGTTTCTACTAATATTAACATTACTGCTCGTTCACTTAAAGTAAGGTAAATGGAAAATGCAGTAGCTAATTGCTTCCCGAGGAAAGATCTACACGGTTCAATATATTTCACCTGA
>LQNS02278163.1:5752666-5775770 GCA_001587735.2 Parhyale hawaiensis
AAAGAAAAAAAAAAGTTGAGTACCTTGAAATCTTTTTCTTCAGTATTAGATAGGGGAAAAATGAGGAAGCCCAAAAGACGGCGGGGGTTTTGGTGAAGTGTTAATTTTTTGCCGTCATTTATAATGACGGCACGGGCCACTAGTATATGAATACGCTACTATTGTTTTCACTGGCCGTGTTACACTGTTTTTCGCTAATAATTCTTGCACGAATTGTCGGATCACTATGGTATTTCAGCACAGAGCCTTTTACAACCCTACCTAATTTATGGTCCACATAGCATATTGCTATATGTGTATATAGAGGAGTTTACTCTTGTATATAAGGCCTATATTAAGCTGAAGCTTGGAAATCGCGTCTACACGTTCGAACGACGACCCAGTGTTGCCAGGTTATTGCCAGAGGTTAAACGACGCGTAACGTACACGGACTGCGTAAAGGTAAACAGGGTTAATCGGTGAACATTAGTTTAGACGGGGTGAGTTATGTTAGAAGCACTGCCTCAGGTCAAACTATGGTAATTGCGAACATTAATTTACCTTGGATTCTCCACGGGTTCCGCTAGTCATCATCATAATATATTTGTGTTGTAGTGATGGTTGGATAACATATGAAATTAACATTTTGATAAACTCCTCATGCAAAAAAAGTTCCTCACTGGTATAGACCTATACGTTTCTTTTGATCTTAAGTATAAGTAGTATGTATTACACTTAAATACAGTCAAGATGTCGATAGGATTCTTACTGTCAAATCCAGCATGCTCAATGACCTCCAAAGGGGTCTCAATCACGACTGAAGAAGAAGGAGATTGTACATCGTGCATGGCGAGGCCGACCCTGAACGAACTCCTGCAATATACATTGTATATGCACTTCAGGCTGTATCTATGAAGCAATTAACTGGAAATGATTAACATATCAGTTCATGTCACAGGTTTCACTAATATATTGCACTTCCACTGTACTACTAAGTTATTTAGTAGCAAAACGAAACTCGTCACCAGACTGGTATAGCAAATAAGAAAAAGTAACTTTTTTCAACGCAAAAACTTTTACGGTAAATCTGGAAGACATCGTATCTAAATCGTGACCCACTTTATAATATTGCCTGTAAGCTTATATTCAAATCTTCCCAATCAAGGACAACACTACTTTACAACAATTTGCATAAAATTTCTCTTATCATAACACTTATAGTGATGGCAGTGAAGAATGGTAGCACTGCAGCCAAAAGCCAAGCTCACACGGTAGTCTTTTGACGCCGTCGCATGCTGACATAAGAATGATATAGCCCGCTCAGGAGCTGGCATAATGCAGCACGTTTTATTTTTGATGGGACTGATAGTGAACTTCATAATTGAAAGAAAAAGACAGTCGACCACCCGTAGACTATTTACATGCCTGTCGGGATTTTTTTTAAATTTGTTGAAAACGTAATACTATTCGTCAAGGAATTCATGGGATGAAGAGATGAATGCTTAGTTTCTAACTTTTAATGAAGAGCATGAAAAACATGAGTAGAGAGTATGTTGCCCATTGTCGCAAGAAAGTATCACGCATTTTTGCTCACGTTGCCTCTCTCTCAGTCTCTCTTTCTCTCTCCAAACTTCCATTCACAGTATGTGGTTTTTTTCACTGACGTTCACTCACAAAAACCTTACAACTAAAAATGAGGGTCACTGCTACAAGAACGCCGATAAATGCAGTCAATTCTCTAAGTGAATCTATTACTAATATGTAAATAGGTTAGAGAAAGTGTAAATATTTATCTCGATATGACAGGTCCATCGTTAAGTTTGTACTCCACTATAGTTTTCCAAAAACTTTTCACTGGACGACTAATAGTGCCACTAGGAACGTAAGGCGATAGTGTAAACCCGGATTAATCTATGGAGCTACGTCCAAGTCCAGTTGCAGGCCGGTGCGGTACGCACCATAGAGTCGGCACCAGGGCACGTTTAGATGCAAAGATAATCCTGCATAGCGCAATACAACGTTTTAAATACAGTAACATGTACAAAACGCACAACTATTTCTTTTCAAACAGCTGGTTAAGCCATTTCTGGGCTGACAAAAAGTCGTCTAATCACGTGACAATGACAAAGTGGTGACATTATAACCAATCAGCGGAGTCAGCCCCCTTGAGGTTGGAAATATTCAGACGCTTGATTGGCTATTTCGAGTTGTGACGCCATCAATGTTTCAGTTATTGCCACGTGATGAAATAGCCTTATGTTAGTTAAGCCACTGATCAAAGAAGCTCTTGATAGCAGAATAACCGCTCCAACCACTCGGCTACAGAGGAGACAATCTTTCCCTAACAAAATTTGGAGCCGCCTCAGCGCCGCACAAAAGCTGAATTGCGGCCTAGCTTCTCTGAGGGCCCTGACCAATGGTAGGGGTGCTTTATTCACCAAAATAACAACAGCATTCATAGTACTTAACAGGAACACTTACTGTTTCCTGACACATCTGAGAGTAGACACGATCCACTCGTTGGATATGATGGACCCACCACACAACACTGAGGAGGAATCTGTTGAATCGAGCAGCGCAACCATCCAAGGGAACTCTCCACGACCGGCATTCGACCCGCCCTTGATGCGATTGGTGGGCTTGCGGCCGCAAACTGTATATATGAAGAAGTAATCCAGAAGAAGTATTATTTTACGTTAAATAAATGTACAATACATATAACGATAATAGTAGTTATATGGCAACACTGGTAAGTTTACCACGTACAAGGTTAGTTGAAGCAGGGACTGGTTCAGCTAGCATTCAAATAAAGTACCTGATGAAATAAGCTTATGTTGATTGTTAGCTGAACCAATCCCTGCCATTCCTAACTTTACACTCGACCTCTGTACGCTGTGCAAGCTCCCGGATAGAGAGTGATTGATTGGGGAAGTTGGTGGCAGCAACAGAAACAAAAAATCTTTTCCCGTTTATGTATGCCAAGGTAAAAATATGTGAGCATACGATATTTTGATTTTGCAAGACGTTTGATAAAGCTGACCATGAATGCTATCACTCAAGCTCTTCAATATCTTCAACGACATTCGCTGAGAATGTCGAAAGCTCGGTAAAAATAAAATTCATAATCCAGAAGAAGTATTATTTTACGTTAATTAAATATAAACGTATGTTGTATAATATCCAGAGAAAGGCATTGAGGAAACAAAGTTATTAATTTTTCATATATGACTAAAAAAGAACATTTATCATAACTTGTAAAACTGCTACATTCTCTTACGCAACTTACTGCAGGAGATACTCTCATCTTAGTATTTAATTTAACACAATTTCAAACTAAAACATAAAATAAATTCCATCGAATAAGTAAGTTTTTACGAAACTAAATAGTCGCTTTAATATTTTGCGTAGATCTTCTGTTCAAAGGAAAGAGTTTCTATGTGTCTACCTTAATCCATAGATAAAATTTCAGTTGTGTATATTAGAAACCGGTCTCGCAGTAATAGCCCCGCAGCACTTGTAGGTTTTCGCCCTGAAGAAGGCACAAACTAGACCTGTGCCGAAAGCTTGGCCAAATATAATCTGATGTCTGTACTCAGTCATTAATAACTTGATATGATGAACCTCGACAGACGTCCCGCCACGTTTTCAATATTTCCATGGTGAATGTGGGTGCATGCATTACCATCAGTTTACAGCAGCTCACTTGTTTCTTTCCGCCTGAACAACTGAAGGGCATCTGCAAAACCCTTTTGTGTTATTTGCTTTCTCAATTTGACCAACTTCGAAACCAAAATAAGTTTTTTTTTTAATTAAGGTCTTATATTTTGGAAAGAGCAACGCTTCTGTAATATATATATATATATATACATTTAAATAACGCTTTGGAGTTCACTGGATACCAGCGGAGGCTAGAGCCTAATTTTTCATTTACTTAATAAGAGGAAATAGATTTCAATTAATTTGTATACCTACTTTTTTATTCTTGAACAACGGAAAGAATTCAGAGCTGAATTACATTTTTAATCGCAATAACTAACTCTTTAGATTATGATGAAAAGGAAGTTTGGCGAATATGACGCCCTCGTCCCAAGCGGAGTTTAACTATGGATCAGCTGAAATTTCAATCCCTTCAAAAAATATTGTGACTCATTGCTTTGCTGCACCTCTCAAAGTTTGACTTTTTACTTCCCGCTGTAGTGAAGTTAATGCGAGGATATCTGAGTAACAGCACCGTGTGTGCCTACGATGTCTGCATGGGGCTAAAGTAAGCTAAGGCTGTATCTGCCTGAGAAATTGGAAGAGTGCGTGGTCGGCTCTTATCGTTCGAAGTTATGCTATGCTGATGGCGGTGAGTTTCATCGAGGAATCTTCCGTACTTAGTTTCAAAAGATTTAAGAATCGAGCTTGCTTAGTTTCGAAAGCTTTAAAGAAGTGAGTTCTAAATCTCCGATTTCCTTCTGGATCGGAAGCGCAAAATACATGTACAAGTATCGACAGGTCCGCTTAATATATTCCGATGATGATGATAGATTCTGCACATTCAACTGAACTGTCTGATCCTGAAATAATCTCCACATAGGAATTTGCAGCACCTGGCAATTTTGACACAGCACTAATCGTAGTAAATTAAACATTTTGAAAACAGAGTATTTTGTAATAACAATTAGTTTCTGGGGGAGATGCATGTATTGATTAATTCATCTTCAAATGGAGTTACAGCACCGTGAGTGTATTCAGTGCACGTCAAGTATTGCTCTGAAATATTTTCACAACACCGCCACTCAGTACAGTGCTCATAGCTTAACAAAACAACTGATAATATTTCCTTCCAATAATTCACTCTTTATTTACTCATATAATAAAAGTGTAATACTTACAGCATGACTCCATAGGACCCGGGGGTGTGGTGGGAGGTGAAGTAGTAGATGTGCTAGTCGAAGGGGTGCTGGTCGAAGTAGTTGTAGGTGTAGTACTTGTGGAGGTAGTTCCAGGTGTTGTGGTAGTCGAAGTAGTCGTTGGTGTTGTTGTAGATGTGCTTGTCGACGAAGTGCTTGTTGCCGTTGTCGTAGGTGAAGTGGTGGAAGTACTTGTGGATGGAGTTCCACGTGTTGTGGTAGTCGAGGTAGTCATTGGTGTTGTTGTAGATGTGCTTGTCAACGAAGTGCTTGTTGACGTTGTCGTAGGTGAAGTGGTGGAAGTACTTGTGGATGGAGTTCCACGTGTTGTGGTAATCGAAGTAGTCGTTGGTGTTGTTGTAGATGTGGTTGAGGACGAAGTGCTTGTTGACGTTGTTGTAGGTGATGTGGTAGTAGTACTTGTGG
This sequence comes from Parhyale hawaiensis, assembly GCA_001587735.2. Taxonomy (NCBI): domain Eukaryota; kingdom Metazoa; phylum Arthropoda; class Malacostraca; order Amphipoda; family Hyalidae; genus Parhyale; species Parhyale hawaiensis. The sequence goes on from LQNS02278163.1 coordinate 5,757,967, forward strand.
ATGGAGTTCCACGTGTTGTGGTAGTCGAGGTAGTCATTGGTGTTGTTGTAGATGTGCTTGTCGACGAAGTGCTTGTTGACGTTGTTGTAGGTGTTGTGGTGGATGTACTGGTGGAGGTAGTTCCAGGTGTTGTGCTAGTAGAAGTAGTCGTTGGCGTTGTAGTGGATGTACTAGTTGAAGTTGTGGTAGGTGTTGTTGTAGATGTGCTGGTCGACGAAGTGCTTGTTGACGTTGTTGAAGGTGTAGTGGTGGAAGTACTCGTGGAGGTAGTGGTAGGTGTTGTGTTGTGTTGGGTGAGGTTGTGTTGTGTTGTGTTGGGTGAGGGTGTGTTGTGTTGGGTGAGGTTGTGTTGTGTCGGGTAAGGTTGTGTTGTGTTGGGCGAGGTTGTGTTGTGTTGGGTAAGGTTGTGTTGGGTTGAGTGAGGCTGTGTTGTGGTGAGTGAGGCTGTGTTGTTTTGGGTGAGGCTGTGTTGTTTTGGGTGAGGCTGTGTTGTGTTNGAAGTAGTTGTTGGTGTTGTAGTGGATGTGCTAGTTGAAGTTGTGGTAGGTGTTGTTGTAGATGTGCTGGTGGACGAAGTGCTTGTTGACGTTGTTGTAGGTGTAGTGGTGGATGTACTTGTGGAGGTAGTGGTAGGTGTTGTAGTAGTCGAAGTAGTTGTTGGTGTTGTAGTGGATGTGCTAGTTGAAGTTGTGGTAGGTGTTGTTGTTGATGTGCTTGTCGAAGTAGTGGTAGGTGTTGTGGTAGAAGTGCTTGTCGAAGAAGTGCTTGTTGATGTAGTTGTGGTTGTGCTGGTGGAAGTTGAGGTGCTCGTAGTGGTGCTTGGCGTGGTGGTAGATGTAGTAGGTGCTGCTGTGGTTGGAGGTGCATCTCCCTGATTCCAAATAAAGCACTTGAAACCGTTAGATACACCAACGTCCAATTTCAGCAGCACGTCCAGCTCCGTTGTATCAAACGAAAGCGTCTCTCCAATATATGTACCCTCTCCTCGACTGTAATAAAAATGTGTGCAACAGCGTTTGGAGTTAATTAAATGGGTGAAAATTCACGTTTGTTATAGAATTTCCCCAGAAAAATATAAAGGTTTCAAAGTTAGTTATGATATTCTCTCAAATATTGACATAAAGTATCAGTATGTTCGTTAAAAATAAAAACCAAATAAAAGTTGTGTTCTATGTTTAGCTTAAAAATCGCGGGAAAATGTTTAATTTCAAAATTTTCCAATAATGTATAAAATAGTTTGTTAGCATCAATACTACATTTTTTATTCAATAAAACTGCTTCATTACAGGCGTCTATTTTGTTTTCTCAGTTCTCAGTACACAGAATATGTTTCTTTTCTTGCAGTGGAAGATCCTATATAATTTCACCGAAGATTTTCATTTCATTAGTTTCTTTCCAATAGCTATTTACAATTTATTTACAATTGTAGGCCGATGGTTTCAGCCAAGGAGCTTCCAATGGGAGGAGCAAGATAAATCACTCTCTGGGTGAGTAAACACATGGCTTTGTCACCTGATCGAAGCAGGTGTTTGGAGTCCTTGAAGTGGCTGAACAGCTCTTATGCAGTAAAACGAAGGCAGTGGCCAGCACATATAATTAAGGAAGTTACAGGCAGGCAGTTCTTCAATTTTTTTGCAAGAAAATCGTGTCTGAATATTTATATCCCAGTTTTCGTCCTGTTATTTTCATCATAAACGGGTATTCAGGATACAAGTTTTCTTTACATACTTCCATACGCCCGATATTTCGTCGGTGGTTAATGGCTATAAAAATTTGAGCTCAGGACTTCTTCCTATATAGGCTGCGTGAGGCAATGCTGCTCTCCGATTGGATATGCCACTCAGCCAGTTCAAGGGAAAAGTTTACTCGAAAGGCTCCCGCAGGGTGATTAGAGAGGGTACACTCCTCCAGTAGAATCTCCTTGGGGTAAATACAGAGGGTGTGCTCCTCCCTATTAAAGCCTGCTTAGTTTCAGCAGGTTCAGCCAGCTATCATCAGGGCTAGTTTTACAGTACCGAAATTTTGGATCTTTATAGGCGAGCAAGTTTCTTAAAAAAAATATTTTTTAATTCCACCAACCTGAAATCTGTTGTTTAAAGTGGGCAAGAGAATAATTTCATTGATGGCGTCGTGAGACGGTCGTAGATCTTTAATAAGTAGAGCTTCAGGGAAGCTCAGGCATATGGTATCTGGGGCGGAGCTAGTGGGCGATGGACGTGCCTACTATTATTTCATGTCTGGTTGACGTCTCCCGTGGTAAGTTATAAATAATTCTAGATGACACCTTCATGACTAGAGCCCGAATTTATTGTGCTTAAAATATTGCAGTTATAGCTCCTAAAAATTGCTCTTATTGCACTTAAAAATTGCCCTCATTGCACCTAAAAATTGTACTTATTGCACCTAAAAATTGCACTTATTGCACCTAAAAATTGCACTTGTTGCACCTAAAAATTGCAGTTATTGCACCTAACCAGTACGAATGGAAGAAATAGGAAACAAGGAAAGGCAAATACCGCAAAAAATTGAGAGGACAAAAAATAACTGTCGGATAGCAAACGGGAATTGCATGTCAGTGGATCAACGGACACCAATTTCAGTTCCAAATACCAATTTTCAGAAGGTATACATTGCACTTGTGCTAATTGACAATTCTTCCCAATGGCGAGAATGATTCTTGCAAATATCCCGCTTTACCTGTTCCCACAATGTATCCCCCGAGCGAAAAAGGTACTAAAAATTCAATAGCCTGATTTTGAGATTTTGCAACTCAATTATATTTTTTAACCAACAAAAACATTCAACAACTAGAACGCCTCGTGGCGTAATACCATCACCTGCGATGGGGGCAAATTCAACGAAGTCATATTTGATGGCCAGCTAATCCTAGTTTTTCATATGGATGCTCTGTCCAACAAGGTTAGGGCAGAGTGGCCCCTTGAGATCTATTAATAATATCATAGGAAAAATAGAACGCCTCGCAACGTAAGACCATCTGCCGCGGTGGAGAAACTTCGCCCCGGCGGAGGAAAATTCAACTCCGTTATTTTTTATGGATAGCTAGGTTTAGTTTTTTGGCTAGCTAGGTTTAGTTTTTTTGCATGGGTCACATCTAGGTCAGCCCACCAAACTCCTTACAAAAAATTATGAACATTGCTCAACTCCTTCGACAACTTTTCGGGTGGACAGATAATTATATATATATTTACAACTATACATATATGTTCATATATATATATACTTAAATATTCAATGAAAACATTATCACCTCTCTCAACTCCTTTCACGGCGTTTGAAGTCTTGTGACACGTGGCAGTGATAATAAGTGCCATGAGTTTACACGCCCCTCATCGTAACGCGTTCAATCACGAAAGTGAACACGAGCTGTACATTAACTTTTTTTTGCTCTGGCCATACGTAGAAGTGTGCTTCGTTCATAAGAAAGACGCTACGCGTTCAGTTATAATATCGTTTCTTTAATTTTCGCTTATATTTCGCGTCGGTTTGTAAACTGATTTTGATTGGAATAGCCTATTTTAAAACTAGCTATAGCCTGATAAACCGATAGAAGAAAACTCAGTGCAGAGCAATCACTTGGACTACCAAATCAAGGATGGCGTCCGTGTCCTTACAACATTTTCAGGTTTTCTAGTTTTCTTCTCTTTAACGGGAGTACTGTACAGTGATTCTGATCATTAAAGTGATGATAATTTTTTTTGTCGACTTCTCCATGATCTGTGAACGCTGCAGAGGATTAATTAGCATTTATAAGTTCTGTTTACTGAGCTTGCATGACGTAGCGCGTTCAAAAAAGGGACATGCTTCATTCTTCAGTCTACCGCGTTTCTGCACCTGCTTCTCTCAATTCAACGCGCCGCGTCCATCAGTTTGAGTGAACGCGTTACAATGAGGGACATGTGAACACAGCCTAATATATTGCATTTATAGCTCTCATTGCAGTTATTACACTTATTGTAGTTATTGCACTTATTGCAGTTATTGCACTAACGCCGTAAACTGCAATAAATCCGGGCTCTGTTCATGACAGTGGCAAGAAAGGCGTTTTGAGAATCTCATGTTGATCATACAGATGTAAAAATGAAAGCATCCTCCCTCAACTGGGCATTGAAATAGGTGAACTACCATGCGTCTCTTCAAATTATCAGTCAGCGAGAGAGGACTGTTCTTTAAGAGCAGACTAGATGTCTAGCTACTTTTGTAGTATATAACTAAATTCAGTTTTTTGATTTAACATTTCTTGTGATTATTGTTTCCAATGTCTTTTCGTTTTCTTTATATTAAAAGTTCATCGTCGCTTCATAATATATTTTTACTTGGTTGTTCGGCCTCACACATTCCTTTATTTAATTTAGAAAAGCAATACAGGCAATGAAATGACGTCAATAAACGCTCTAAAAATTTATGCACTCATTTTTTGTCCACAGTGATTTTAACTTTCCAGAGGCCGAAATACATACACTGCTAGGCTCTTATTTTCTCGCGTGCGGAGAACCATGGGAGACACCATCTGCTCGGGTGTATATCTAGCAATCAAATTCGGTAATCGAAGATAGAATGAAAACGTTAAGCAAAATCTGGCGACTGTTGTCGCTTTTTTCTTCTTTTCTTTCGTCACAGAGTATAGTATGTCTAGTTTTAGTTCTACACTTTCTCTTTTTACTATCATATCATAATGGGCACTGGAATTCTAACTGCATTGTCTTAAGACTTTATTTTTATTTCTTGCAATACATATCCGTTTCTCTTTCACTCTTGAAAAAGGTTAGCTAGTACGCTAGGGCTAGAGTTAACTAGTACGCTACACCTTGCCTTAGCCGACTGTTTTCTGCATGCTGCCATTCATGCTCTCGATAGAAAAAAAAAACTTCTCTCGACTCTCTTTTTTCTAGCCAGTTGTTTTCTGCAAACGGTACTTCATACTCCCAAGAAACCTATTTTGTTTTAACTCTGTGTAGCCTACGTTTCTGTTATCATCCCATTCATAATGTGTAGGCATTGCGCCAGTGACTCTCAGCAGACCATAATTATGTATAACTCTCTGATGCTAGTGTTTAGTATTATTCTTAAAGTGAGTTTTCACCAGGAAAACCTCAGGTGCTGTGCCCTGATCTTGTTGGACACTGTACCATATGAGAATAATAAATATTTTTCTCTTTCTATCGTTCTTTCTTTCGCTCTTTTCTTTCTTGCCACCAAAATGACCTTATCCTCATTTGCTCCGAATGGTTATACGTCATAGATATGCTTAACCTTGCTTACAGGCAGAGTGTTGACTATTCCTGTCAGCAGCAAAGAAGATGGGTAAATTTTTATTTTGGGGCCCGTGGGGGAGTTACATGGGATGCTGTGTATAATCCCATGTTGTTTCATACCGTGAGTCCGAATATGACCCCAAGAATCGTCGGAAATTACTAGTTTTCGAGATATTTGTCTTTGAAGTTCCCATTGTTTTTCTATGAGAAAAAATAACCACGGTATTATTATCGACTTGCTAACCTAACCTAACCTACTGTAACTAAACCTAACCTAACCTAGGTTAGGTCACTGGCAAAACCTATTATAACGCTGGTTATTATTTTTCATAAAAAAGACAATGGGAACTTCAAAGTCAAATACCTTGAAAACTACTTATTTCCAGCATATCTCATGGTCATATTCGGACTCAGCACAGTACACTGTGGACTCCACGGGTCCACAGTAAATATTTCCCAAAAGATGGGGCTGGTTACCTAATGGTTAACGCGCCGTCGAGTATCATCCTACAACTTCCTGAACTATATTTACTTGTTTGCTCCCAATGTTTGTTATTGTACATAGTAAAAAATAAACGTCTATCAATGGAGGTTAATGGGGGCTGCACCTGAACTCGGCATTATGAACGTGTATGCTGGTGAAACCTGCTAGCAGGACAGTAAATTTGAGGAGTCACAATGAGACGTATACTTAATGATCGTCGTATATTGGATACCGATTGCTGTATACGTCGAGTAAGCTTAAGAAATTGCAATTCTGAAATTTAAGTTGCGTGAATAATATCAGTAGTTAAGACGATCGAAGAATAGCACCAGTCCACTCTTTTGTAAGCTTAAACAAAATCATCATTCGACGTATGATACAGAGATAAAAGCGGGTTGAATAAATACTGACACTGTTTCTAGATCAATCGTGGAGGTTCACCTGAACTCGGCTACATTAAAGTGAGCGTTAAACTTAAAGCCGATACATTAAATACACCTAGACCACGTCTTAATATACATATAAAATTCTTGCTTACAGGCACAGTATTCAAGATTTCTTTAAGAAGATGGCATATAATGGTGGCCTAAAGGTTCAAGTGCCGTCTAGCGAGTTACAAAAATCTTTCCTTGAAACATTGCAACCTTCAGTTGCAGAGCATTTCAACAAAAAGTTGTAGGAAATTAGAAATTTTAGTTTTTTTTTTGTTGACGTTTCAGGTAATCGACTATTGCAGTTAAATAATAAAAAAATAAAGTTGACTACTTGATTAAACACCCAACCAGATGCTGACAGGAAAGAATAATATTTTTGTCTAAGCGAATAAATGAGTAGAAATAAACTTCAAATTCTGAGAACCATTCGCCCACATGAATCAAAATAATAGTCTAGTGCAACAAGTCCTGATGTGTCTGAAACTTGAAGTGGCAAAGTTCATTTAAGAATTAAATTATAGGTATCAATCGAGAATCGATTGCGCTAGACCCACGACGTGATCGATTTACTATGAAGTCCTGGAATTCATTCCAAAGTTTCGAATCAGTCCCTCAGGATTTCAGTTCCGGACGATGTAATCCTAATTATTTAAGATTAACTGACTGTAAGCTTGCCAAACCAATCATTTTGAAACTTACACCTCTACTTCACGATTCTGGCAGTAGTTGTAGAAGAAGAGTAAGTGATCTCTCCCAAGATGAATATCATTACAGAGGACACCGAGTGTTGACCCATCGCTGGTCTGAAAGAAAGATTACCATTGTTTAAGATCGGGGTAAACATTCTCTGCTAACTATGTATATCCCTACAGTGATCAATGTAAATCCATCACGAGTAAATTTATAGACAGTAAACTCATCGAAGGTAAATTCACTGAGAGGGAAATCCAGTGAGTGGTAAATCTATTGAGTGGTCAATTCATCGGATGGTACATCAATCGAATTTGTTAATTTACCCCTCTGCATATTTATTACCGGCTACATTCATTGAAGGTTAACTCTCTGTCTTGAGAAAATTTCTCGAAAAGAACATCCTGCAATTCGTTTGGAGGCTTCAATGAACATGCTAATTTATTTGCAATATGAAGCCTGCAATAAAACGAACGGCAATAAATAGCAACAGCAACAAGTTAGGGTACTGTAGAGTAATTTGAGGATATAAATGCTCCAACTAACTTTTATTATCATAGCTTTGTAAGTATTGAGACAGAGCAATTGAGGGTCTTCGAATTGTCGAGCTCGTTCTCGACGAAGTTTCATCTACAGTCTTGGCTACGGCACATGTTTGTTATTCATTTGCCAGTCGTTTGTTCAATCCAAATTATCATAGCAAGAAGTCTGTGGTGAACAGTGGTATTTGTTCTCACACCACCATACTTAAGTCTCCAAAAAAATTTTTTTTTTACTAGAAGATATATACATATATATATATATATATATTGCTGAGATGCAGTAGCGTACAGTGTGTTTGAACATGCATCGCCAATAAACTTCGCAAGACTTAATTCGAGCTAGACCGACCAGAAGACATGACAAATAATTAGTCAGGGTATTTAGTCAATGAGCTCGTAAGCGTTTACGCAGATGCAAACGTGGAATCTTTTCAATTTCCCTGCCCGCAAAATTATGAAACCAGAATACACGTTTCTAGTGCAGTATTTTATGCTCTTTCCAAAGATATTTTTTTTCGAAAAATGAAAATGTTATGAGCATGTAAAGATCGATATTTCCAATGTATTTGTTGGAAAACGGAATTTTCGTCTTTTCCTCAAATTTTCAGTTAATACTAAATAAAGTCAACATGGCAAGCGAAGAATATGCTAACCTAACCTTATATTTTCGTTTCAGATATGTACCTATAAAATATTAAACAATCCTATATATTTCTGAATAAAAAGTCATAAATCTTTTCTCTTCATTTCTCGAAAAATTAAGAATAACATTTCTGGAAAGAGCATAAAAAAACCACACTAGAAAAGCGTATTTTGGTTTTCTAATTCTACGGGTAGTCAAACAGAAGAGACCCCAAACGCGTATCGTGTCTAAACTTTTTATATTACCGATTACTAATACCAACTTAAGTAAAAACAACCGAAATTACTGTACGTGTGCAATTCAAGGGATCTTCACTTTATATTGCACCTCTTTATACTAGCACCCAGCTATAGCGATGGGACTCAAACTACAGTAAGCTCATCAGCGCTGTAAAGTGAAGATCGTCTGTATCATCCACCCAGTTGTACGTACTTTGAACCTCCAACCGCAGAAGGTTTTAAATGGAACCATGTCAGGGTAGTTAGGACTTGTGAAGGTGACTAGTTGCAATCTTCTCACAATCACTTCGGCTTGTTCCATGGCGCACTCGGGAGCTGAGAAGAAAAAAATATTCAATAGGTTACCGTCGATATTAAAAGTGAATCTTCGTAGGCATAGCACAATTTGAAATATGAGTAACTGGTGTTCATGAGAGGTAATGCGCTCAGCGTTTGACTGTTTTACAATAAGATATTTTAAAGGTAAAGTCAACTTGATTGCATGCCCAAAGTGGGAAACCCACGAGCACTGACTCGTCGTGCATAGCAGGATATGCCAACTGGCTCCAGAGGAGTGTATGACTGCACTCGACCCAAAACCGTCAAGAGCTGCTACGAGAGCGAGATAAGGCTCTTAGTTCGACGACGTGGGATCCAGCCCCGTTCATGGCTAAGGAAAGTACCCCTGCGGCGGCATCCGGACACTCCAGTCAACGCCGACTGATCACAAGCGCTAATCCGACTTTTTACGGACGCGAACCAGCGATCTTGAGCGTCAATGTAACATCTTCTTAGACGCGGTACCGCGGTAGTGCGTATACCTGCATTCGCAACCGCAGCTGGAGCAGATAACAGTGCTCAACAATCGGCAAAAAATAAAAAAGTATTTCGATCTTCTTTCAACTGCCAAAAAATTTAGGATTTGCTTCTGTGGTGACTACAGTTCGGTCATGTATTGTACTAGATTAGATTAGATAGGCAGCAGTACATGAACCAACAGGTCCGTTCTAAAAGAGACACCGAAACTTGCCCGGCCCTCTGTGAGCTATTGCCATTATGTTAGTAGGATATAAAAGACTGGGGAAAAGAGAAGAAAAAAAGGAAAACAAAAAAAAAAAGAGGAAAGAGAAGAGTCTGGCTTAATTCTATAATCATAAAGACCATGTAGCTACTGTCTCGGTATCTACTTGGCTAGAAAATGCTTTCAACAGAGCATAAAATTTAGTACGTCGAAGAGTGGGAGAGGGGTTGAAGTTGTTGTGGGAGCCTTCCATCTTAGACGCCATACCTCCTACAATCTGTGGTTGACAGTTGCCGTGCATCCCTCAAATGCCGTGATTGGCATTCGTCTGCAGCATGAACCAGTGCATGTAGATTTCTTGATTGGGGTTTACTGCCCCGGCATCCTTACGTGTTCCTTTACAAAGTAACAAGTAAGGTACTGAACTCTGTCATCCTGCAAAGAAAAAATGCTGAGCTCCAATAAAATGGAGTAGAGCGCAACTTGGCAGATAAATTTTAATATCAACAAATGTTCGGTAATGCATGTAGGGGGCAAAGAAAACTCAACAGCTTGAAAATGAGCGGGACAGAATTGGCAGCTGTCACCAAACAACATAACTTGCAAATAACTATCACAAACAAACTACAACGCAGCCAGTAAGTGTGAAAATACCAAGTACAATACTGTGATTCATTATTAGGAATTTTGAGTTCAAATTCAAAGACATCAGCATTCCCTTGTACAAAGCGCTAGTGCAGATTTAGAATTTGCTGTTCAATTCAGGTGGCCACATCTGTGCAAAGATATCCACGCCATTGAAAGAATCCAACGCGGAACAACGAAATTGATACATATGCTTCGGAACAAGCAATACGACTGTCGCCTACAAAAAGTAGGCCTGATCTCTCTCGAGCAAAGTCGACTCGGGGACAAGTAATAAAAATATGGAAATAATTGAATGACTTTAACGACGTACCTACATTGGGACTTTTGAGAGAGACGTTAATGATTGCCTGTGAAACAACGGTTAAGCTCAAAGAACAACCTCAAGCCAGCAGTTCTGTCCGTATTTTATACTGGACCTCTGGAATAACCCCCCTCCCCCTTCCGAAGTTTTCGGTGCGGAGACAGTCGACGCGTTTAAAAATCGTTTTGACAAACATTGGGAGAGAAACCCTCCACAGCTAAGAACACCTCCTCTAAGAGGCACAAACTCTTAACGGCCGCCTTAATCCGTAATCTATCAACTTCCTCCTCAAATAACTTGAACACTCTAAACTACACAGATGTGCAGCTGTAAATCCTGCATGCATGATCGCCTCTTTTAGATTAGATTAAATACGCGGCAGTAGACGAACCAAAAGGCCCATTCCCAAAAAGACACCGGGATTTACACCCCGATCCTCTATGAGCTATTGCCATTATGTTAGTAGAATGTAGAGGAATGGAGAAACGAGAAGAGAAAAAATGGAAGACGAAAGAGATTTTTTTCCGGAGTTATCTGAATGATACTAATGTAATGGTAATAGCTTATTGAGGGCCGAAGCGTAAGTCCCAGCGACTCTCTGGAAACGGGCATGTTTGTCCGTCTATAATGCCGCCCATCTAAGCTCTTTTTTGTTAGTATGCGATTCTCTTTTTCAATAATAAACTTAGAAAGTGTTACATGACCTGTTATCTTTCTTTTCCAAGATAAATTTGTTGTTAAATAAACTAGATAGGCACAAGGTGTAAGGAAAATTCTTTTTCAGAGGGTGAACCTCATACCGTCCACTGGCTCAAAACGCAGCTGTGGAAATCCGAGAATTCGATCGTCCGACTCGTTGCGTCCATCTCTGATATGCTCCTGGTTCTTGACTTCGAGTAAGCTGATATCGAAACTGGTCACTGCAGCCACCTGCTCGAAGAGACGAAAGAAAAAATCGCATTTAAATTCAGCTGGCTCCTCCTGACTGTACATTCCGATGTTCTTTCCTTCGTTTGTTAGGAATCAAGTACCGGTACGCTTTCACTATGAAGACCTCTCTGCACGTTAGTGGTCTTTTCAACGCGTTCACTCATCCGAATTTTTTGCAGCGTCGTTGCATGTCTACGCAACTTTGTGTACGCCATACAATGATATTAATAGATTAACCCTAAAATCTGTTTCCTCCACAAGTGTCGGTGTTACGGCGCAGTAACATCGGCAAGCAAGTTATACATACGCAGATATCTCTTCAAATTTGGGGTAAAATGAAGTTCAGAAAAGATTAACGCATTAGGAAGAGTGGATTAGTGAACATGTTGAAACGACTAACGTGTTGACCGGCCGTTAGATGAAGGTGGGGACGATTAAAATATCCATGATACGGCGGTGTTGGAAGAGAGCAGACCTCAAGTTTAGATCTAAGCTTCTACTGCCCTTTGATCATAAATAGAAGATTTGTTGTATGACTTGGAACAATTTTTTACAATTCGTAAAGACATCATTGAAGAACTGTATGTTTTTATCATGTGAATTTTCCTAGACTTCAATTATTAAATACTAAAAACGTTTATCACTTTCGTTTGATGTTATATATGAAGGTCTCTAGCTCAAAACGAAAATTAAATTACAATGTAAAATTCAGCGTTATTTCCGCATGAATGGCTGGACTATAAAGTATGTTCTCAGAGTATCCCTGGTATGGTGTTATAGTGCTATGGTTGCCGCACTACAGTACAATTGCAACTGCAGGCCCGAAAAATGTAGTTTTTCACCGTCGTATTGCAAATGATGGAATACACTAGTCAGTGTTGTCCAAACAATTTGCCTATTATACCCTTAATTACTTCTCCTACTATTACGTACCTTCCATCCCCCTCCGCTCACCATGTAAATAGTATATAATGTAATGAAAAGACTGCATTACTGGAGTGATCGTCAATAAATTCAGATTTATTCCACAAATAAATATTATTTAATAGAAAAAATGCTTGGAAATTACTTACACAACTTAACGTGAGGCTGATGTTGACGTACCCTCATGAACTATATTGCGTACCCCAGGGATACTCGCACCCCAGTTTTGACAGGACTGCGTGACTATTCAGTTAATTAATAATCTCCGAACCTACAAATATTTATCTGTAAATTGTTAACGATGTAAAAGGCTATCCGACATCTTGGGAGAAGCAATTCAAGCAATGTAATAAAGTCCATCATGAATTTATGTCTTTATGTATTTACAAAAAAATGAATAAGTTGTTATTAGCAAGTAATTAAACCTCACATAATATAATGAAGTCCCTTTCTGCATGCTCTACGTACAGTGCTTAGACATGCTGTAAGTATTTGCACAACTCAATTTTTTAATGTATTTTTAAAAGTTCAGGGTATGCTTTAGGATTATTAATTCAGGAAGTTTATATAACATATATATAATAGAATATTTAAACAGAACAGTCATATGTGCACTTATGACAAGAAAATTTAACATAAGTAAAAGAAGTGAGGGACAAAAGTATTTGACCAAAATTAATATGATGTTGAATCTTTGATATTTAATAGTGTAATTTGAATAACTTAGTTTGGAAATTATTCTAGAACGTTCACGAAACGTCTCGAAACAAATGCAATGCAAACAAACTACAGCCGGCGTAATCATTACCTCTCTAGACCTCGTTGAAGTCGCGCACACTCTCACTACAATGCCTAAAGTTAAAAAATCCCTGAAGCTACTCGTAAACGGATAATTCAACTTCGTAGTGAGGGATTAACTTATAGAGTAATAGCAGAACGTATCAATGTTCATTTTCAACGGTTGGAGCAATAGTGCGCAAGCATCAAGTGACTGGGGCGGTCTCCAACCTGCCAAAAGCTGGAGCTCCGCGTAAAATCATGGGTCGTCCACGGCGCTACATGCTACGTAAGGTGACTAATGACCCCATGACAACTCGTGCTGACCTTCAGAGTGAACTTGCGTCTCAGGGACTGCATGTCAGCAAGAAAACTATTGTTAGGGAATTGAACCGTACTGGCATTCANCGCAAAACTCCTCTTCTTATAGCAAAACATGTCAAGAGCCGCTTAACATTTGCCAAAGACCACCTGGACAAAGGAAATGAGTTTTGGGAAGGGGTTATATGGTCTGACGAAACTAAAATAAAACTTTTTGGCCGAAACGAAGCTCGGCATGTTTGGAGGAAACGTGGTACTGCCTATGACCCCAAGAACACCATCCCCACCGTGAAGCATGGAGGGGGGCAGCATCATGGTGTGGGGTTGCTTTACAGCTCATGGTGTTGGGGATCTTCACATCAAGATGACTAGTTTCATATACAGGGAGATATTAGAGAAGAAAATGCTTCCAAGTGCCAAAAAATTCTACGGACGGTGCAGGTGGACCTGCCAACAAATAACGACCTCAAGCATACTACAAATTTAACGAGAGAATGGTTTCAAAAGAAGAAAATAAATGTTTTTCAATGGCGTAGCCAATGACCGGACCTTAACCCAATAGAAAATTTGTGGCATTTTTTTAAATCTGTTGTCCACAAAAGGTGTCCCAAAAACCTTACTGAATTAAAGGTTATCTGCATGGAAGAATGGAAAAAAAATGCCATCAAGTGAATGTGAACATTTAATTGCCAGCTATAACAATCGTCTCAATGCTGTTATTGCCAATAAAGGTCACGCCACCAAGTACTAATGTCATAATTTTTTTTTTTTTGGTCAAATACTTTTGTCCCTCACTACTTTTGCTTGTGTTAGATTTTCTTGTTATAAGTGCACATTTGACTGTTCTGTTTAAATATTCTATTATGTATATGTTATATAAACTTCCTGTATTAACCATCCTGAAGCAGATCCTGAATTTTTAAAAATACACAAAAAATAGAGTTGCGTAAATACTTATGTCTAGGCACTCTATATGATAGAACTTAAGTACATCAAACTTTCTGCACTGAAGTGAAAGCTGCTTCATCATTGGAAGAAAGCAAGATGTAAAATTGATTTCTGTATATACTCCATCGTGAAAATCGCTTCTCCTGCGGTTCGTTCATCATTTACTCAATTTATACGTCATACATTGAGAGCAAATAAAGTTTCAAAATATGGAGAAAATATAGTTGAAATTAGACTCGATGGTGGCACTAAAAGAAGCTGCAAATATCTTCACAGCACGAATTTCAACGTTGGCTGAGCAAGAAAGGCATTCAAAAATAATGCTACAATGATGCTGTACGTTTTCTATCGTCTGCAACCTGGTCTATTTTCCACCTAACCGTTCTTGAAGGCCCGTCACAGGACCGCCATAGTCTTCAACCTGGCCTAATTTTCGCCTATCTGTTTTCTTAAAGCTTATCAACAAATAGACAGATAAAGAAATGAGCAAATAAATAATAAAAAATAAACAGATAAATACCTATTAGTCTTAAGTAAATCGAAGAAATGTTTATATATGTGATGCCATTTTCCGTGTCGTACTCTTAACGAAATAAGTAGGCACAAAATAGGCCAGGACGCAGATTTTGAAATTATGTTACGTTTTAATGAAGATTGATCTGCGAAAATCAAGCAAGGTGAGCAAGGTGAAAGAAGATGGCCAAAGCAATTATCTTTATGCTCATAAATGAATGCACTTTTTACACAGCCAACGGTAAAATTCATATAATAAATATATCTACAGGTTCTCCTACTGCTTCCATGGAGTCTAATTCTATGACTTTATACGTGTATCGAAGCAATATTTGCTCTCAGTTCAAGACGAAAAAATTGAGTACGTAGATGATCAACGCAGTAATAGAGAAACGATTTTTTTAGAGTGCAGTTAACGAAGCAAATACGTTTTCCAGTTTGCGTTCTTCCTTTGATGACGTAGCTCTCACTCGAAAGCACAGATTCCTATGTACCGAAGTTGGATCGTTATAAGCATAGCATACGCTGCAGGTAATTTAAATTCAGTGGTGCTTCACTGCTGGCTAACACAACCTCATCTTTTCGTATCTCATCTAAGGAAAGGAAGGAGCGAACTGCTCTGATGAATTAAATCGTGCTTGCATCGCTTATTACAAATTGGGCTAGCCGTCGTAGTTCATCTTTCATAATAATGTTAGTAACGAAAGCACGATCAATAAATTAGGGTAATCACCAAGTCATTGCTGTCATTTTTGACAGCTCTGGCACTCAAGTATACTTGATGTCACGGTGTACTCAAAAGAACTTTGGAGAAAGTAACGCATTTCAGAGAGAGTGGCAGTGCTAGTGGTGAAGATGTGAAAATTCTACGGAACAAAAGCAATGTGGTTCAGTGATAGGTATCTCAGACTCATATCATCCTCTGTCTAATATGCTAAAGAAACGTGTAAAAATTCTTCAGAACAGAAGTGTTGTACATCAGTTACAATGCCGTCGGATCCGTATCATGTACACGAGATGTGAAAATACTCCAAGTCAGGCGGTAAATCTTCTACCAGTAGCAGCTTTAATTCGAACTTGACTCCTTGTTCTACTGATCACCTACAAGATGGTATCAACGATACGTTAAGGAGTCCCTTATATACCCTATCTATGTAATACAAATGAAAGCGTCACAGCCGTACTAACTGGCTACAGTAACTAACAAACGTTGGGCGAGCATAATTATAAGATAGACAAGTGGACCCGTGCCTAAAAATAATTCACACTATGATCGATATGTTATTGCTGTGACACACGCCAGCCAAAAACTGAGGAAACTCTTGCAAACGCGCGAAATTTTTTGAGCAAAAAAACAAGCACCGCTCTATTCACACGTGAGAATGGTCCGTTGGTCAAAAAACTTTGAGCTCCGTTCATCCAAACGACGCTGTCATGGCTACGGACTGAACACCATGACAAATATACATCTGACAAGCAGAATAGTATAATAGATGCTACCCAAAGCTTTCAAAAGTAATATCAAGTCCAATTCTATGATGAAATATCTTGAAAATAATAAACCCGTTGCGTCTCCGAAAGCGAACTGAATGCCCTATCCGCCGCTAGATGTCTCTGGTGGCGGTTTGTTGTAAAAAATTTGCCCGTTTGCCTAGGGTATCGAGCGCAAAAATGCTACATGCTCCATCACAAAATTTTGCGCAAAAGCAAGAGTGTCCAGGTTTTTAGATGTCGATTTTGCGCGCACAACTCGGATACTCGTTCTTTTGGATAGCGTGTGGCATTGGCATAAGATTAATATAGGCCGGTGCAGAATCTTCTCAGATCTGACTTGCTTCTTCAATTTCTTCATTGATCCTCTGTCGTGCTCTCATAAGTCCTCTCTTGTCTGACTTACAGTTTTCCCATTTTCCCGCTCACGCTTATCAGCAGCTTTTATTTCCTTCGGTAACCTTTCGAGTCTCTGTTGAAACTATATCGCATAGACGCGTCATCTCTCTCCATTGGTAGCACCTCTTTGGTCTTGAGACTAGTAGTCTCGTTTCCCTTTTGCATTCCCTATTCTATAATCTCCTTCTTCTTAAATGTATGCCTTACATAGGGAGAGGCAGAAGTAAAATCTTGAGCTAAACACTGCAATAAACTTGAATGCAACTCGAATCAGCCTATATCCAATGTGAGTGCACAGTAGCCTAATATATTGTCTTTCAAACTCAAATATCGGCTTCATTGAAGTACTGATATTTTGGTTTATGAAGCGAAAACTGCTCCGTCAAAGAAAAACTGCAAGCTAGAATAAATAATTGCATTTACTGTCAGTGAAAAATCATCAATTTGTGAGCGCTTCGTTGATGATCAAGGGAATTTATACGTCATGACCTGAGAAAAAAGTTAAAAAGTCAGACACCAGAAGCTGTAAATATATTGCAAGCGACGATTTCAAGTACCGTTTTAAGCAAGAAAAGCTTGGTCGATCTCTATGGAAACGTAACTCGATTTTAAAATTAAATAAATACACGAAGCATTTATTTTATTAGGGGAACTACCGCAACTCGAAAGTTCGTCGATGCTCAATGACTAAGAACCTCTGAACCCAGAAGTGTTTTTAAGGGTAATAACTCACCCTGAGAATCATTCTACTCTCTTAGACGCTATGCATTGCAGCACATTTCATTCATTAAAGTTACGAGTTATCAGTTAATACTTTCTACTTCTGTTCAGCCCAAATATTTTTCGGGTTATATGAAATATTCATAACACAACGCTGATAGCTGAGTATGACGTCACAAGAATCTCGAGGCTTAGCTGAGCTGCTCTTATAAGCTTTCAGTTTTTTTTTTCAGTCTATGACCCTAATCCAATATATTTTTGTCCCAACTAACTTAATGTCTCTGAGTCTCCGCTGGAGTTCTGCAACTAATTGTACTTGCACGATCATCTTTTTAGATCTTTTAGATAACTAAGCGATTTTGATATAACGGCAATAGCTCACAGAGGGCCGGAGCGTGAGTCCCGGCTGCTCGTGTCAAGGTCGCGTACAGTGGGACCTCCTTTTCCTGCACTCATGCTGGATGGTGTATCACTTCCTGTGGTTGATGACTTGGTAATCTTGGGTGTTAATTTTGACCCAAAGTTGA
>LQNS02278163.1:5781382-5793750 GCA_001587735.2 Parhyale hawaiensis
TACAGAACGGACCACACTTTTAAATATTCGTTGTTTCGAGAAACATAATAAAGATATTTTAACAAAGAAATATGGCGTGATTTTTAACCGAACATGTATAAAAGAAGGGTTGCTTCCCAACTATACAAATATATATATATATATATATATGTATAGAAAAGATAAAAGAGAAAACAAATATAGTAAACTAATAAAACAAAACAGTACTACTGTTGTGCTGTAGGAGTCGAAACTTGTAGGTCAATCTACGTAATAATTATAGTGATCCACCTAAAAACACTTGTTCGTCTTGCTAGATATTTATTGAAGCTAACACTAAATTTTCTTTGTACTCACCACAGCTGCAATGACGGTCAACGCACCAGAAAGTTTCATGTGTGATATGCCCTTTACGTTTATAACTTATATAATTTATGACCAGAACCTGCAAAAAATTGCCTTCAGTGAGTAAATTAACAATTTGGTACACATTAGGTTTTGTACTTCCATTAGCACCTGACATTATCCAAAAGGGTCGCTTACAGCCTCCACTATGGCGGGATTCGAACCTACGGACTCAATTCTCGCCATACTGGAGAGGGGCTGTGATTCTTAGTGCATGGATTACTGGAGGCCTACGTTTTATGCTCTGTTGGCGCTAGTCTAGCGGTTGCGCGTTGCTGTGTTGAGTCCCTAGGTTCGAATCCCGTCGAGCATCTGCAGTAATTTTGTACACATTGAATGGTGAAAATTAGCATGTTGCGTTGACATAAGACGAAGCTCAGCCGAGCTTCGCGTCGACGGCGTCAAAAATACAGTCTGTAGCAGTATGCCGTCGCTTGCTCTAGCTCTGCCAATCGTCAGAGTAGCGGCGTCGTTTGTCGGCGACGAGCTGTGACAGTGAGGAAAGTTGCTAGTGTGAATCAGCTGCAAGACCTGATAGCACTAGCAACTTAAAAGTGAAATCCTCTTACTCACCCCTCCCTTAGTCTCATCAAAGATACCCTAATTACCTCCGCCAAGAAGGTTATGTTTTCATCGTGTTTGTCTGTCTGCCTGACTGTTTCTCTGTTTTTCTGTCACCAAGATAACTCAAAAAGTTATGAACCGATTTCGATGAAATTTTACAGGGATTGTTAGGTATGTTAAGAGGAACAAATGATTAACTTTTGGTAAAGATATGTCGATACGTTTGTTTGTTTGTTTGGTTGTTTGTCTGCCTCATTTTTCTCGATGCCATAACTCAAAAAGTTATGGATTGATTTTGATGAAATTAACATGAGTTGTTAGGTATATAATAAAGAGTATTTTGACCAAATTTTGGTAATGATCCGTTTGTTCGTTCTTTCGTTTGTCTCTGTTTTTAATTTTATGCTTGTTAGCACAATAACTCAAAAAATAATTAATGGATCTTTATAAAATTTATATTGGTTGTTGGTAATGTTAAAAGACATGAATGATCAAATTTTGGTGCAGATCGATTTGTTCGTTTATATGTTTGACTTATGTATGTCATAACGTTTGTTAACACTTTAACTCAAAAAGTCATGAACGGATTTTCAAGAAAATTTGACAAGCTGTTATTAATATAAAAAGACACAAATGATTAGATTTTGGAGTTTATACAAAGAAAATTATGGTTTCAGAACAAATTTGAATTTTTTGCTACTGTTGCCTCGCTGGTGGAGGTATGCGCTCTCAGAGTGCTCTAGTTTTCTATAATATTGATGAATGCGTCTCGATTGTACTAACAAAAGGAGGGGCTTGCAGAATTATAATATAGACATATTTTGTGCCTCCTCTATGATAAATTAGGCAGAAATTTGACAAACGAAATGACGTACTTGGATGTCAACAAATTGCTGCATTCTAGAAAGTGGGTAGGTTTTCAGCTCCATTATTGATTGAAGAGATGAAAACGAAAGGACTATACTTCAAAGAATTTTTTTTTTTTTAATGCGATACAAATGCGATTCAACTTAGGAGCTCCCTCTTTTTACATATTCTCTTTTTCCCTTCCACTTAAATTTGAATGTTCTTGGTATAGGAAGAGTAGCCGCAGTTTATATATGGAGTTTGAAACCGAACTTGAAGTGACCACTTAAGTAGCTATAGATTCAAATGGTTAGGGTAGTGACGATGTAGACTGCAAACCGCTCTGTCGACTTTAGTCTCTTCTCCTGAGTTGAAAAGCAGAAAAACGAACATGTATTTGAGTCGTTTGAATAGATATCCGAACTTTACTAGTGACATTGCTAAGCAAACTTGATTGAAGGTAAACATTTTACAGCAGTCTAAAAAGCTGTTTACAAACGCGCAATTTTCTTATTCTGGTTACAAAGAATTATTAAACAGAAGACACAGAACAAAAACCTGTCGTGTGCAGTGGGTCTCACACTTTTTCACTTCAAACAAAGCCGCTCTTCTTTAATTTAGTGGATTTCAGCCTCGAAGGAAATATAGAGTAAGACGACATAAGCCCTCGACAGTGGGATCAATAGGGTCACGGTTGCTTTTTGGAGGTGGCTTTTTCACGGCGTTCTAAGGCGCTTGAGAATGAGCTCAGTTCTCGAAGTCATTTTAGATATAAAAAATACAATAGAGGGGCCTGCATCACATCAGCCGCTTATTCAAGCACGCGCGGGTTGGCGGAACTTACAGGCCATGAATGATAGTTTGGAGGCAGCTTTACAGTATTTTTGCTAGAAAATTTTGGCTGAATGATGACGTTGCAGTTTTGTTGTTTGGCCATGAGTCGGTATAGATTGTAGAGGATACGAGTTTCAACTTTATAGCCCCAGCCGCGCAAAATTTTGTACATAGATTAAAGAATTTCAAGAATTCTGCTTCAACATGGCGTGGGTTACTGAAATGCGTCCGGAAGTATGTATCGGATGGGTGTCATTCTGTAGCTGAATCACGGCTACGGGTATATAATAATGAAGAACTAACTGAACTGTCAAAGCTACCTATTTCTTCAACGTAATATTTTGTGCAAAGGGATACGCTACACAAGCAAAGAAAACGCTACAATAAAATATGCAAGTAAATCTGCATCAATCAAAGTTCCGGTTTCTTTGCTAAGCTCTTGCACTCTAATTCAACACTCCAAATTGTTATGACAATCGTCAAAATTAATGCAGCTTGCGTGATTCTGTAAACCAAGTTTTCATTTAACTTGGAACTAACTTCACAACGCAGTCATCAATGAATTTCAATGGAAAGAGGTAACAACGGCTACATAGTGATCGGAAGTTGGCTTTTCTCGAAAGGTCGAAGTCTTGCGATGACCGGCTGCAAAATTAGGGGGAAGCCTGTTATTGGTGGAAAAGAATGGCTGAGAGCCTGCGATTGGTGGAAAGGAATGGCTAAGAGCCTGTGATTGGTGGAGAGGGATCAGCTATCGAAGAACAAAGAAATTCCCAGGCCAGTACTGCAAAAAGTGTCTGCGTTCCCTCCTTCTAATGAACCTCCTTGGTTTGTGTTTATAGGGTACTAAAGTGCCTTCGCTGTCATAAATGACAGAGAGGAGTGTGTGATAACCCTTTTTCATTGATTACACTTTCGTTACTAACATGCTTCTGAAGGATACGCTACATCAGTAAGCTCAGTTGGTCATAAGAACTAAGTCATCCTTGTTTCTATGCATCTGAAAAGCACACTCCTTACCTCTGACAACATGCAAAAACCAGTTTATAATAATAATCAGTGAACCACCGTTGAATGCAACCTGTATTCATCGAACTGCTTGCGCTTCTTTATAATAGCTTCGTCAAAATATGAAGGCAAGCTAGAATGAACAATTACTGCTCTACTGCATATTGAAATATGCTCGTCCTTTACTTCGTTGATCATCTATTCAATTTGCACATAGTGAGCTGAGAGCAAATGTCGTTTCGATGCACAGCTAGAGGAATTAATTAAAAAGAAGACTCCATAGCAGTGCCAAGAGATGCTTTAAATTTTTATCGCTATTGTTTACATGTTAATGTTTGTTGAGCAAGAAATGCCTTCAGTTAAAAGGGAAAGATTCCAAATGTGGCCATTTTCTGCAACTTGGTCTAATTTTCAATGAAAATACCTTGTGTTCAACCTGGCCTACTCTTCGCCTATTTTGTTAAGAATGGGACAGAAAACACACAAATATCTAGATACACGACGGTGCAAGTTGTTATATTATTTTTAAATGCTACGCGCATTTCATCTTAACAAACTACCATAAGATGTACCAAAGAAATCTGGATCGTTCAAACATTTACATAGATAGAAAACCACAAGATCTCGAGACTCGCTAAGCTTGAGCGACAACTTTTAAGCCAGTCGCTTCTTACTCGACATTAAAACATCCAAGTTGACGGTTCTAGTGCAGTATTTTAGTGCAGAGACCTGAAATTGCCCATTTTAGCTGGCATCGGGGCACATTTTAGTTTGAATAAATGAACAAAAATTTACAGCCACTTAGATAAGGAAAGTTTAAAAAATCTTTCAGGTCTTTAGAGCTAAGCCAGCATCAGGGCAATAATAATAACTGCCCTGCTAGAGCTGAAGTGCGGCCATCTCCACCCAGGAACCGTCCAGAAAAGCGCTCTGCTTAGAACAGCGCACATCATTCGCATAGTGTTCTGAGCCTTAGGTCGCGGGATGTGACCCGGCGCCAGAGAGTAGAGCTGAACATCACTCAACCGATCCAATTCGGGTCGTGAAATACCCTCGATAATAATAACAATATTGATGTTAAAAATAGCAATAATAGCTGTTATTTATTAGGAACACGTTTGGTTCACAAGTATGCCTACAAGTACAGTACATAATAAGCACCAATACATTGGGTTGAGGACTAGACATATATATATATATATGAGAAGACCACACACAAGAAAATTGATTAATACACTCAGCCTCTGCCTGCAGGCAAAATTGTCAGTAAATAGATCGAATAAATTCATGTGTAATGCAAAAAGAGATATCTGAGAATTATCGAATCGGATAAACGGAATATACTGTTATTACTATTACTATTCAGATATATATGTACCCGCAATTTTTAATTCTTAAAATATCTCTCATTTTGTCTTGGACCAATTCTCTTGACTAGACTGAGCTCAGAGCGTAAATATCATACAATTAAGCAATTACTTGTTTTAAAATTATGGTTGTTTTCAAGAGCAACGTTTATGTTAGTTATGTGGAAACTAGCTAAAAGTACGTTTAAATTTCTCAATAGAATTGGTCTTTAATTCAAACATACAAAGATGAAGAAACTTTACTAAACAAGCGTATCGGCATGGGTTACATTTTCTAAGTGTTTACAAATGGAAAGGTGCACTAAAAAGTTAGTAACACTTCAAGTAAAACTTGTGTTTTTTGTCAACTATTAGAGTGTAAAAATGTGCTAAACTTATGTTATGTTTTGCTTTCATCATCAATGGTGTTTCCTAGAAATTCACAGATATAGAAAACGAACTTAACACCCTTGTCTCCGGGGTCACATATATAGCTAAAACTTTTATAAAAACCTGTTTAGCGCATTGCTAATAAAAGTTTATTTATTTTAGGAGAATGCATAAAAATTCCTTGCAAAAAAATATTTCAATGACACAAAAGTGAAATAAAGTGTCACTATTCCTATCAATCTGTGCAATAGTGAGATAGCAGCACTTAAAAATATCGCGCGCGCGCACACACACATCGAGTTCTTGGGTTTCAATATCAAAGATTTTGGTGGGCTTGTGCCCACTATAGAGTGAACAACATTAAAAAATAGTTTTAAAAAAGTTCACATATTCTTATTTTGCTTTTCAAACTTCAGTTGTGGTTAACTTATACCCTTTAGCCAGCGAAGAACAATAAAAAACAATCAGCACTCACGAATATGTGCTTTGGTTTTTGATACTTAATATGTAGTCAACTTATGGCCTCCAGAAAGCGACTTAAAAAACACCGTTCATGTATTTGTTCTCTAATTTATCAATTTATAGTCCGAGCTAGTGATACCTTTCAGGCAGCAAAAAATGCAAACGAAACCTCAAGCACGTAGATGTGCTTTTGTTTTCAAACTTTAAAAAAAAAATGTGGTTTATACTTCTGTCTCTGACAGCGACCGCCTACACCTCAGAACAATCTGGCACCTTATACACGAATGCCACTGGTACCGAGTCACTCATATAAGTTTTGTGATCAAAAGGTTTGACGTCAATAATTCATGCCAAAGGCAACGACCACAAGTGTTTGTTCTCCTATGAAAGACACAACTTCCGTTGTATCTTGATCGTGATTCGAGCAGCCATCATCAAAAGAAATGAATAATGCTGGCCTTTGTATTCATGTATTATCATCCGAAAAAAAGAAGTAGTGATAGTTCTCTTTGTAATGCATATACTGACCTGTGTACGTTATCTTGCTTAGCTGCATAGTTCTTTTGAAAAATGCAGTCTGGGGTAAGGGGACATGCCACTGCTATTTGAATAACAAGAGAGCCCTAAGAATACATGCCCTAGTCAAGTTTATCGAAATTCAATCACGGAATATTAAATTAGTAAGATTTCCATCCGTGCACCTGCACAGACTCTAGTTTATAACGACTATGGCATCGGTAGCTCTGAGGTTTTTAACCCATCGACCACAGTTAACAAATTTTGAGATAGTTCATAAACCTTTAAAAAAGTGATCATTGGTTTGAGGAGAACTGATGTCTGCTAAGTTTGACTAGTAAGATGACTTCAATATCAATATACAGATACTGTAATTTAAAAATGATTTACTCAACGCATTGTACGTGTCTTTACTACATACGAGTAGAAATTTTTTCCACTTTACCAAACTACCAAAATAAAATAAAACGTTCTATGTTGTACACCATGTCGTTGCAGACTTCAAGAACTTTTTTTTTTTTTGTTTGTCTCTAACAAATATCTAAGTGCGGTTGAATTACAGGACACAGAATAGCGACGAAGTACATTCTATTCCGTTTACTTTGAGCTAAGTACTTTTATTTCACGTCTATATATAATCATTGGTGCCTTTTGACAGTAATAACAGCTTTTGTAATTTTCTCAAAAATTTGTTCTCAACTTTTCAAGTGCTGTTACCAACAAGCATTCTGGCAAACATTAATCAAACAGACAAACCGATAATCACCAAAATTTGATCATGAATGTCGCTTATCATTTCTAACAATTCCAGTTAATGCGACGAAGATCTGTTACTAACTCTTTGAGCTATATTGTATAGTCAGAAAATCAAACACAGAGAGAAACATTATGAGAATTTTTTATTAGATTAGCTAGGCGGCAGAAGACGAACCAAGAGGCCCATTCCCAAAGAGACACCGGTACTTACGCCCCGATCCTCTGAGCTAATACCATTATGTTAGTAGGATATAGAGGACTGGGGAAATGAGAGAGAAAAATGGAAGACGAAAGAAAAAAAAGGAGGAGAAGGATCACAGTCAAAGAGATGATCATGAATGCACCCAAGTATGATCGATAGCCGCTGATATCAGTGCTTAAAAATATAGATTTAGCGGAAGTGAGAAGAAGTCAGCTGAAGATGGCCTGGAAAGCTTTGGCCGTTAAGTGCTTGCGACTCGTGGAGGAGGAGGAGTTCTTAGCTGTGGAGGAGGTTAATCCCAGTGTATGTCAAGATAATTTTTAAACGAGTTGACAGACTCCGCACCAACAACATCGGAAAGGAGTCTATTCCAAAGGCTGACTATGAAATACGAAAAAAAACTGCTGACTTAGGGTTGTTCTTCGAGCTTTATACTTGAGTTTTTGACCGTTGTTTCTCAAGCACCCATTAAGGTCTCTTTCAAAGAGTCCCGTCGTAGGTACGTCGTTGAAGCCATTCAAATACTTGAATGTTTCTATTAGTTGCCCCTCAATCGTCTTTGCTCGAGAGAGATCAGACCCAGTTCTTTCAGGCGACGATCATACGACTTGTTTCTCAGCTGAGGTATCAGTTTCGTTGCTCTGCGTTGGACTCTTTCCATGTTATCGGTATCTTTACAGAGATGTGGCGACCAGAATTGAACAGCAAATTCTAAGTGCGACCTCACTAATGCCTTATAAAAGGGAACGATGATGTCCTTGTACATGTATTCAAGGTTTCTGGTGATGAATCCCAGAACTCTGCTTGCCATTTGCACACTCATGTCAACTTGCTGACCGTGTTGTAGTTTGTTTTTAATAGTGATTCCCAAGTCACGTTGTTGGGTGACAGTGGCCAATTGCGTCCCATTCGTTTTAAATGGGATGGAAGGGCTCGTGCATTACTGAGCATTTGTCGACATTAAAGTTCATCTGCCACGTTGCGCTCCATTTCATGAGGCGGTCAAGGTCCTGTTGGAACTCGGCTTTATTCTTGGCAGGATGACATAGTTTAGTATCATCCGCAAACTTACTGATTTTACTACGGATGTTAAGATCGAGATCATTGATGTACATTGAGAACAGAAATAGGCCAAGCACGCTACCTTGTGGAACCCATGATGATACCTGCGTCCAGTCGCTTGTCTCTCCTTCAAGCTTCACTCGCTGCTGCCGACGCGTAAGCCATGCCTTGATCCATCGTAGTCACCCTGGATGCCATGGGCTTCCAATTTTTTCATTAGCCGGTGATGGGGGACTTTATCAAAAGCCTTTTTGAAGTCTAGATACACAAGGTCTACACCCTTTCCTTCATCTTTAATATCTGTAACTTTTGAGAAAAAGTCCAGTAGGTTTTTTAAGCAGCTACTTCCATTTCGGAAGCCATGTTGAGTGTCGGATATGAGCTGATGCATCCTCAGGTGATCAGTGATGCGCTTTTTCAAGAGGCGTTCGATGATTTTGCTGACGACCGAAGTAAAACTAATTGGTCGATAGCTGCTGGGGCTTTTCTTATCCCCCTTCTTATGTATCGGTATTACATTAGCTAGTTTCCAATCCTGCGGAAACTTCTCCTGTTCTTAGAGATCAATTAAATATTTCGAGCAGTGGCTTCACAATGAATGGTGCACGGGGAATAAGATTATCTGGGCCAGTGGATTTGTGCTTATTTAGGTGGGTGAGTTCTTGAAGGATCTCGATCTCCTTGGTAAGTTCAGGAATATTCGTAACATTTTCGACAGTAAATACAGAGGTGAAATATTCGTTCAGGATTGTGGCTTTGTCTCATAGGTTATTGGTGATCTCACCGCGAGGTCGTTTGAGCGGACCTATGGTTTATTTTGAGTTGTCTTTCATTTACATATTTATAGAATGCCTTTGGGTTGCGTTTCGCCATAGCGGCTACGGAAACTTCCTTTTTCCCTTTTTGTGGTTCTGACTGTTTTCTTTACATCCCGACGAGCCCTTATGTGACTGGATCTGTTCTCCTCTGTTGGATTACGCTTCCAGGCTTTGTAACGCACTTGTCGCCTAGCAATGCAGCGTTGAACTGTCCTTTTCATCCAGAGGGGATCATTACCGATACAAACTCGTTTCTTTGGGATGTGTCTTTCAGCTGCTCTCAGTATGCTCGTCTTCAAAATATATGAGCATTGTTCTACACTGGCGTCTCTCATCGGGGTTTCGAATTACCAGAGGTGGGCACCTTTTATTTATTTATTATTATTATTTTTTTTTTAGTGCGCCTGCGGCCCCTGGGCCTCAACCTTGCAGATGGTGCGCCTTTATCAAAGCGGTATAGTAATTATTAGTAATTATCAGATGAAACGGCGATTAATCGATAGCTATAACGTTTATTGTGGTTAGTGGCCAAAATTTAGTGTTTTTTGGAATCTACTGGAAAATATTTCCAGTGCGAGTTTTTCTGGCGCCGCTATTTGCGTAAATGAAGATAGATACATAAGTGTCATAATATTTTATCCAGCGAAATGAAACCAAATCTAATAGTAAGAAAGAAAACTACGCTGACTTTTGCAGGCTTTTACTCTGGAAATGTTCCTTCTTTTGTTTCACCCGTGAAGAGTTTGATCAGATCCTCAAAACTGATTTTATGTAGCTAATGCATCGGCCTCCATTTATACGTAATGGAAATATGGCAACCAGGCTGCCTTGCAACGTGGTTGTTCGGGAATGGTTTTAATATGCTTCAAATGGAAAAATGAGCCGTCAGCTCTGAAAAATTGGTTACTAGTAATGATGAAAATGTGCCATGACGAATGATGAATCTATGATGCCTCCTTCCTTTGTTGCCCGATGCACATGCTTACCTTTCCTAATGATTAATCCAGCCATGACCATCCAGCCATGACCCTCCAGCAATGCCCATTGATCACAGTACCTACGGATTTCTACCAATTGTGCCTCCTTTGCATCCGCACAACCTGTCAAGACAATTCTAAAATACAGAAGACTTAAATATAATATAAAAACGTCAGTCAAGCTCGTTTTGTTACGGTAAGAAGCTCTGTTTTGCACAAAATAATTCACCATCAGATATTCCCCAAAACAATGACACGAACAACAACATCGATACAGCAGGTGGACCTCGTCAACTTGGTGGACTTTGTATAGAATTGCGAGCTTTTAGGATGCGATGATAAGATTTGTTGAAATAATTTTTTTTTTCAAAACTAAGTGAAACAAGAACACTCTGAGAGCGCATACCTCCGCCAAGCGAGGCAGCGGTAGCAAAAAATTCAAATTGCTCTGAAACCATAATTTTCTTTGTATAAACTCCAAAATCTAATCATTTGCGCCTTTTGATAGTAATAACAGCTTGTGCAATTTTCTTGAAGATCCGTTCATAACTTTTTGAGTTATACTGCTAACAAACGCTATGACAAACATGAGTCAAACATACAAGCAAACAAACCGATCTGCACCAAAATGTGATCATTTATGTCTTTTAACTATTCTAACAACCCCTATAGAAATTTCATAGAGATCCATTTATTATTTTTTGAGTTATTGTGCTACCAAACATAAAATTGAAAATAGTGACAAACGAACAAGCGGATCATTACCAAAATTTGGTCATTTACTCTTTGTTATATACCTAATAACTCATGTTAATTTCATGAAAATCCATCTATAACTTTTTTGAGTTATGGCATTAAGAAATATGAGGCAGACAAACAAACAAGCAAACAAACAAACGGATGGACATATCTCCACCAAATGTTAATCATCTCTTCCTCGTAACATATCTAACAATCCCAGTAAATTTCACCCAAACTGGTTCATAACTTTTTGAATTATCTAGGTGACAGACAGACGGACAAACAGACATAACTCCCTTGGCGAAGGTAATAAAAGGTTGTGGGGGGCTTAGTAATAATGGTAACTGATGCAAAAAGGAGGTGCGCTATGACACCATTAAATAATTTTAGTCAAAATTATGAATAATTAAGCATTGCAATAAAACATCACTGCATCAAAGTAAAATAATTTAACAAAATGAAACATGAAAGACAAACTGTACATACATACTGGACGAGTGTTTTGTAGTTATTTAACAAGGCCAATAAAACCCCCTATGTGAAGACTTGAAATGGATACGAGCCAGTATAGAAATTTGCATGTGGCTATTATCAGCTTAACGAAACACAGACATCTGATTGCAGTGTGCGCCCAACTAGGCCCTAAATCAGATCTATCGACGAACATTTGCTAATGGCCGATCTACACGGTTGTCTTTTGAAAGTGTTAACTCATCCGCTTGTCCCACTGCGTTACTCTGCCCTAGCAACAGCAGAAAAGTGAGATTTTTTTTTTTTCTAGTTCCATTTCACTCCAAATTTCGAGGTATGTCAGTGACTTGACTAGTGTCTTTGATGAAACTGATACTGATGGCCGTACGATGAGGAAACGCTCACAAAAGACGAACGGTATACGACTGACAAACCTCAAGCAATTTTTAAACTCGTTGACAAAAAAAAAAAAGATTTATCTCACCGAAAATGACACGTACTTTTTCGACATCACAAAACATCCTCCCCCCCCCTCCCCAGACAAATTCGGTCAAGGCAAAGCCCACTAGACTTCACTTGTCCGAAACTTCGATACATTGGTTCAAGTTCCAGGCGTTGAGCAATAATCGATTACATGTGACGTTGTGGGGCTCCGGCTACCAAGAAGTCAATCTTACTTTGTATAATAGAGATTTCAGTCGGCTAAACACAATTGGGCTGTTTCCAACACCTGCAAGTGTTGGAATAACACAATTCACAGTGTAGAATCCAAAGTTTCTATCAACAACTCCGGTCAAGTCGAACGGGGCTGATTTATGTTGACTTGGGAGTACAGATCTACAGTTTTGGTGTCCCACAAGGATCGATCTTATTAGATTAGATTAGATAGGCGGCAGTAGACGAACCAAGAGGCCCATTCCCAAAGAGAGGCCGGGACTAACACCCCGGCTTCTTTGAGCTATTGCCATTATGTTAGTAGGATATAGAGGAT
>LQNS02278163.1:5808562-5872387 GCA_001587735.2 Parhyale hawaiensis
TGTTCTACACTGGCGTCTCTCATCGGGGTTTCGAAGTCAGTTGTTTCTATTTCAGTTGCCATTTCTTGAAAATTCGCTCGTCGATAGTCTGGCAGCTTGAGATGACTCACATTAGCCGAAACCTGGACCGGCAAAAGGTGGCGAAAGAGCTCAGTCTCAAAAACTGAACCCTTCAACTCCTTCCCCAAAGATGTGGATTGGCATTCCTCATCAGAGTCCCTCTAAAACGCTGCTGTTTGGCATAAAACAAGCTTTGCCTGCGTTCTGCACGCCACATACGCTCTTGCCGCGACACACGGTCACACGAACTCCGCCAAGCTCGAAAAGCTAGCTGCTTGTATAGCCTCAATAGTCAACCGAACTAATGATCAGTCGAAAATTTGTCCTGGCAAGCTACAATTTTTAAATTCCTGACTTAAGTAACTAAGTCACAAATCTACCTTGAGGTAATAGGTAGGGTCATCGTCTCCACAACAGAAGCAGTAAGCAGCGGAGATGACAGTGTCATTGTTGTAGATGACCCCTCCGCAGAAATGGTAACTGACACCCAAGTGAGTACTTTGCCAGCTAACCGTGTAAGGGATCTCACCAGGCGCAACGTCTGTTCCACCGACGATCTTCGTATGACCCCTTCTGAAGCGAGGGATCGTCGAGGGGGCCGCTGAAATGGGAGACGCACGAGTTATTAACCATGTTCATACCAGGCTGGGTTATTTAGCTACCAGAGGTTTTTTTTTTCCCTATTGTGATCTCTCTGGATGAAAGCTTCTGTAACGACGGAGCTCAGACTGGCATACTGTTGCGATAAAGTTGTATGTCTGTGCTTTCGGGTTTTGTTCTGAATCTTTTGTCAAGTAAATCTGACTCTAGAAAACTTGTCTTTGATTCACTACGGAAGCATTTACATATACGTCAGAGTATAATGGTACACCCCTGCAGTGGTGGCTTGCTGAACTGCCAGCATCGTGCAGTTCTTGAGTCCGCCTTTTGTAATGAACTCTGTGACGTCAACGCTTTCGATGTTCTCACTCCATTGTGAGGGTAGTGATCATAATCATAAATAGGGATGGTTGGGGGTCGCACTGGTCATAGAGTCTTCTGTTCATGAACAAGGATTATGAGACTAACGTCTATGAAGTAATAGCGCTGACCTTGCGAGCATTTTTCTGCAGCACGAAACAGTGCATGTCGATTTCCCATTTAGGAAGAGAGGTCAAGTTGACTTTATTTTACCCCCTGTGATCCTGTGTCGACATCATCAAAGACGCCGTTGATTGTAAGATAGATAAGTTGCACTTCGTACTTGGGCACACTTCTTTATTTCAGCACTTGATTTCACTCCTGATTTTAGGTGCAATGTAAAGGGTATTACCCAATTGCCGAACTAACTATATTTCCGAACAAACAGTTATTATTTGTTGGGATTATTACATTCACCTGTCAAATATAACTGTTTGTTCGGAAATAGAGTTAGTTCGGCAATTGGGTGATTCCCATAATTTAAAGTACTGAAGAACGCATAGTGCTGTTCGGAGTCCTATTTCGAAAAGATTCATAGCAGTCGGTTTGCTTATCTCCTGCATTCTCACTGAAACATATCTGTTAATCACACAATATAGAGAAACTAGCTTTTTAAAAAATACTACTTTCATTGATTGCATGAAAAAGAATAATCGTAACGATTGATTAGTTAACCACCAGTCACTGTCCTACTGGTGTGACGACGCATTCGTCTTCAACGGTTCTATCAGTGCTATGCTTCGTTACTAGCTATAGCTCACCAACTATGAAACGAGAGCTCTTTTCGTGTTTCCATCGAGCTTATATTGCAGGTAAAAATAAAAGCAGTCATCGTTTCGGAGACTTATTCGTCAACAATGACTGGCCAGCTTTTCTGACCTCGTCTATATTTCACCGCACTACTCTAGTAACGCACTTCTCTTAGTGTTGCGCTACACACACACACTGCACAGATAACTTCCGACTACTCGTAATAATACAAAGGTACGCTCAAGTGTTGTTTAAGAATATACAGTAATTCCTAATTATTATCTCCTCTATTTACTGACATAATTACGATCTCCAATTGCAGCTCACCAAAGGCAGAAGTAACGAAAAGGCAGCACAGTGCGGCGAAGGTCCTCATGATGGCGGCCTCGTACTGTACACACTACAGCTGAACAACGTCAACACCCTCACTTTTTCTTAAAGATAGCATGTGAATGACAGCGTGTAACTTACCGATAGAGTACAACTGCCCACCATGATTGTGCGTGAGAAAAGACAGGCAAAATGCTCTCATCTGCTTGACCTTCTCTGTTTCAGTTGCCATGCACATATGTAACATGCTATGAGTTTTATTAGTTTTTTCAGTTTCTAGAGTTAAAAAACGTCAAAGTGATTTGTGAAGCCCTGTGCAGACGACCATTTTTTCGTCCAATGTCTCCACTTCGATATCATCCGAATATGTGTTGGTGTGTCTGTTTGAATAACAGAAGAGTGCACATCTTGCTGAATAATTATACCCCGCGAGAGAAACGAAGAGTGGTGATAACGTTTTTGGTTAAAGATTCAGGTATAAACTAGATGGCCCGTGACCCGTAGAGTCATCATCACGATCGTCTATGCTTTCACCAGGAACAGGTGTTATTCATTTGGTCATAGACCACACACTATTCGGCCATCCACTCCTGCCCGTATTGGTCACCATCAGCAGCTTCTTTGCTTTTTAAAGGAATTTCCAACAACCTGCCTGTGAGCGAGAGGATATATATGTGACGTAGCAAAGTTGTATTTCCCGTATCACCTTTAAATATAATGCTCACGTTCATGCAGCTAAGCTCAGGTTCAATTCCGTATCGCGGATGCAGTCAAATTGAATCTTCAACACTCGAATTTCTTCCTATCTTAAAGCGAAGAATCTGTGTACAAACAAGTAGCTAAATAAATATACAAACAATGTTTACAGACTTTTAGCATAGTATAGATATTTATATATTTATCTGTACACCCGAAAAGAGGGTGAAGGAGTTCGGCATTGTTCATAATTACAGTACGTACGTACAGTACTTTGCCGGTCTAGTGTATCTTAATAATAGCAGGAGCACTCTGAGAGAGCGTACCTCCGCCAAACAAGGCAACGGTTACGAAAAATTAAAATTGGTTCTGAAACTATGAGTTTCCTTGTATCAACACCAAAATCTGATCATCTGTGCCTTTCAATAGTGTTAACAGCTTCAGTAATTTTTTTGAAGATCCGTTCATAACTTTTTGAGTTATGCTGCTGGCAAGCATTGTGAAAACATGAGTCAAACATGCTATCAAACCAACCGATCTGCGCCAAATTTTGATCATATATGCCCTTTAACATTGCTAACAGTTTCTACAAATTTTATAAAGATTCAATTTTTATTTTTTGAGTTATTGTGCTAACAAGCATAAAATTAAAAAAGTTACAAAAGAACGAACGAACTCACGGATCGTTACAAAAATTTGGTCATTTATTTTTCATAACATACCTAACAAACCATGTAAATTTCATAAAACTCCGTCTATAACTTTTTAAGTTACAGCATTAGGAAAAATGAGGCAGACAAACAAACAAACGGATTGATGGATCTTCACCAAAAGTTAATCATCTGTTCCTCTTAACATACCTAGCAATCCCTTTAAATTTCATCAAAATCGGTCCATGACGTTTTTAGTTATCTTGATGACAGAGAGACAGGTAATAATAATTTTTTGCAAGGAGTGTAGTAGGTTGACGTAAACGTTGAGTAAACGACGGCGTTGAAATTTTACCCCCACCGCGGGTGATTGTCCTACGCCACAAGGCGTTCTAGTTTTGCTCCTTAAATTTAAAGTAGTATCCAAAACTTTGCCAGTGACCCATACTGGAAAGAGTGAAAAGACGATTAACAGCTTCTCATATTATTTCATGTGCACACAGTTCTGTTCGAAACATTAAAAGTGAAGGAAAAACACAGGACGAACGTTTATCGTCTGCATCGGGTTGACTTCACATGACCGTTGCTAGTGTTATACGTCTGCCGTTGTGAAGCTGAAGACTTCACAGAGTGTAGAATTTTTCCAAAATTTCAAATTTCCTTTCAACAGCTGATGAGTTTTAGCGAAAATCAGTGTTAGCATCAAACTTTAACATTATCTATTATAAACTTAATGTCTGATCACGAGAAGAGCAGATATCGCGTTACAGCTCCCCTTGATGCGGCAAGGAATGATTGTAACAACTTTTCCAAGTGACTTAGAAATAAATGAATAAATGTGTTTTGTCCTATTGCTTATTTCTTCACACTGTAAGTTTTTTTGTCATATTAGGATGCTAATATGACTGCTGTAATAACACATTAGATTTAACCACTAGTGATATCTGCTCTTCAGTTCAACTGTTTAAGAATGTGTTTTTTATCTTCTTTATTTTTCACTGCTCCCTGACAGAGAAGAAGAACTATGGTCATGTGCAGCTACTGCAAATATAACTTAAATATCCCTAAATATGAACGTTTTCTATGAAGTAGCGAGAGAAAATTTTTCCAAGGGAAACACTATAAATGTTAAAAATTATATATGAGGCGTGAAGGTGACCTCGATTGATACGGAAGAGTCAAGTTAAGTTA
Organism: Parhyale hawaiensis; assembly: GCA_001587735.2. NCBI lineage: Eukaryota > Metazoa > Arthropoda > Malacostraca > Amphipoda > Hyalidae > Parhyale > Parhyale hawaiensis. The sequence goes on from LQNS02278163.1 coordinate 5,813,200, forward strand.
AGCCCAATTTGCTTAATTTTTCCTGCACTTCAGGCAGAAGCATCAGTTTCGTCAGATATAGCGGATGCCAACATTCCTTAGTAATGATTAATATACATATAATCTGGTCTCTACGGAGCCAGGATTCCACTTTCGGGCCTCAAAACCAAACAATTTGGGTTTAATGCTTGAAATTCGATCCGGCAAAGTTAAAGCAGCGCATCAACTTTGAAGTTAAGACTATCGGACTTAGCTGAGCCCACTTTGCTGTGCTAATCGATAACACCTTTGGAAAAGGAAAACATCTCTGCTACTGCATTTTGCAGGGAGTACGGTAAGTTGACCTAGAGGTGAAGATTGCCAAGAAACTAGATTTATCTGGCCTTAGAAAATGAGATAGATGAATTTTGCTGTCTGTTCACCCAAAAAAAGAGACAGAAGGAGTTGAGTCATAATAACATTATACCTAAGCAGCCATGTGGTTTGACTGAACTATCAAAAATGCCAAAAATTTAGAATTAGCTGGCATTCAAAAATGACGGAGCTGAGCTTTGTCGCTCCACCCAAAAAGAGGGAGAATTAAGCCGATGAGCAATGTTTTTTGTTTTTTTTTTCATGGAGTTAGGTGGGTTGACCTAGGTGTGAAAATGATAAATCTCTAGAGTTAAAGGCCCATCAAAGATGACGGTATTGAATCTTGCCCACCGCGGGTAATGGTATTACGCTCTTGGGCGTTCTAGTTTTATTTCTAGAGTTCGTCGCCGGACAAACTTTTGGTTAGTCAGTTCTTCTGACGCATTTATTATAGGCTTTAGGAACAGTGTCCCAATGCCCTTTCGGTTTCAACAATTTCATGAGTAGAATCATTATGTTTTTCCCTAACTAAAAGTCTTTTTTTACAAAAATGGCCTCTGGTATGCGCCAGTTTTCCCACAATGGATTTCAAAATATAGAAACAGCCCAGCTATGTGAACAGTTATGTCACTTACCAGCAATATTCTGACTGGATAATTCGGGGAAGGTAATTATGCTCCTGCAGCACTATAAGTTATTACAATCCATTGTTAATTAAAACATAAACTGTATCGATTACTCCAAATTACATAGGGCACGTTCGAGTGGGTAGGTAAATTCGATTGAAGCCAAGCCCATTTGACTTAACATGTCTTTACATTCCGACAGTAACTTTGACTACACCACATTGAATCGTACTGTAAGAGCTAGAAGCAATGAAATTATGTTGAGCAGACTAAAATCTCTATTATACAGAGTGGGACTAAGTTCATGGAAGTCTCACAGGCAACTGACATGGAGTCAACGTCTGAAACTTGAATCAACAAGTTGAAGCCAGCGTGCCTGTCTGAGATTAGGACGAGTCAAGCCTCCAAGGCCTAATTTTAGTGCCCAATCGAACGCGCCCTTAAAATATCTTATCAGTTTTCAAACTTTATATTGCCCACGCTTTCGGACAGCTATGCGATGTCGTCTTCCGAGGAAACGAAGTCTCGTAACTCCGGAACTATAATATGTACTGTACATTTGAGTGCAGAATACGAAAGCCGAGTTAAATCCTTATCGAATCGCTTTTCTAACTTTTGCATCCTGGGAACGCAGGTACTGTGTATCACCCCTGCTAATATGGTGCCAAGAGTCCCTTTGAAAAATTGGCATATATAGTCGGCATATGGCAGTAAATAACTGCAGTGGCAGCTCGGTTAGGCGCCGCAGAAAGCAGCGAAGTCACGCAGCAGCAGTAAATCAACTGCGACTGGTCGTAATGGGAAGTTTTGATGCCTTTTTTTCCCCGAGCTGCCAAACTAGTCAAAAAGTAATCACTGAAGCTTTAATCAAAACGAACGTCTCTCCGACCCTTCCCCTGCCTCCTTCATCTTCCTTATAAAATTAATTTATAACAAAAGGTCAGTGCAGGTAATTCTGCTTCGGCACAAAGTTTTCAGCCTCCTTATCGTGCTGCTAAAATTTGTCACCAATGATAGACATTAATGGTTTAAAATGGCTGTAAACTGACCGGGCTTAAGTAGTAATATCCTTGGGCTGCTACTACATAGAGACATACTAATTAATTACAGGCGCAATCTATGCAAATGCTCAGTCACAGGCACACTATTTTTTATGCCGGTAACACGCAATGCACATTCCCGCATAACTTTATGCGACGATGTGCTTCTTCCTCGCCGTTTTGATGCATTTTTAACGTCGTTAGCATAGATACAGTAGCATGAACCGCATGCGAGCTGTATATCCTCGCATTAAGTTGTGCTTGTAAGTGTATAGTGTGGCTTGGCACAAGGGCGCCACCATCGACCGTTCGAGACCGGTGTGACGTCAGCATTGTCTCTTGGTGCGGCCGGGGATATCTACACAGCACTGGTAGTATCATGGCTACGAACAAATTATTTAAAACAAGCGATCAGTTATGACGTCATTGCTGTCGCCAAAGTTCTCGCAAAAACACTGAAGAAATACTCATTTGCGTTCGTTTGTAAGCGCCATGAGAGCCAGAAAATACACAAATAATACAATGGAGAAATTCAGCTAGATAATTATACAAGTAACGGTATTATGCAGTTTGGTGCTTGATGAATGAGGATATCTCCGGGAGTGATAAGTTGTAAGGAAAGGATACTATAAGCTGCGGTCGTTTGTGATGAATCAAAACAAACGCATTTCCCACTTCGTTAACCATGGCTATCGCTGCCACTGATATGGTCGACTGACTACCGCGTGTCTACCATGGTGGGGTAGATAAGACTAATCTTCTTCGCTACTTCCTTATTCTACTGGCAGTTCTGATTTATGCTGTAGACCTCTGGACCGGACATGCACTTGTGGGTTGTTGAAATACATAAATTAGTCAACAAATTAATAGCTACATAGAGGAGGAATATATAAATCGATAGTAAAGTATTCATAATAGAATTTCTTGGTGAATAAATAAAACATTTTTATCATTCCATTTTCAGTCGCTAGAAGTAAGTTTTCTAAGATAAAGACAAAACTGTAATTATTCTCCTGATCATTAGTTGGTGAGCCAACAATGATATAGGAATTGGAGGAAATTACTAGGAACGTGCATGAGTAAACTGAGCAGACTCTAGTTACTACAAGGTTATATGACCAGAAAATGAGCACAGACGGGTAGTATTGCAGTTTTGATGACACAGCAGCGTTATCACGAGTGACGGGCAGTAACGTCGTTTTGGCACCTACTGCCTGATGAGCAATGCACGAGGGATCTTTCCAGAAGTAAAACTTTTTATTTTTTACTCAAAAAGTTGAAAAGCTACGAAGACAGAAGTAGTACCATTATAACGAGCGGCCTATTGGGCACCAGATGTAGTAGTCACCGCCATTCTTAATGCACTTTGCCAGCGATGAACGAGAGCCTTGATGCCACAGCCGTAAAAGTCAAAGCATGCCGAGGTACATAGTTCATTTCCTAACGGCTGCACTTATGGGTTGTTATCGGGGAAACGCTGCCTACGCAAAGGTCCTTCAGAGTTCCTAACAAGTGGAAGTATGACGGTGTCATATCTGGACACTGCATTGGGTCAGACAACACCCTCCAACCGAACTTCACCACACCTTCCCGTGGTGTTCAAACTTGCGTGTGGCCTGGCGTTATCGTGTCAACAGCGAAATGTTTCCCTTCTCTCTGACCATACATGGGCAGTCCGGGCTTTCAACTTAGTCAACGTTTCAACGTAATGGTCAGAGTTGACACCCATATCCAACTCTACACGCATTTGATTCACCGTTGTCCGCCGATCGGTGCGGATGAGTTCATGGAGGCTCACTCTGTTTTCCGGGGTGGTGGCTGTGCTTGGGCATCCGGAGAACACTTTATCACTCACATCTCGGTTGCCACTCTGGAATTGACAAACCCTTTCCTAACTGTACTGACATCAACTGCCTCGGCTTCGTAAACGGTCAACAGGCCCTGGTGGATGTTGAATGGTTAAATGTTTTCTGCGTGGAGGAATTCACTAAAGCATCTCTGCTTCTGGCGCACGCCCATGACAGATATTGCTTTCTTAGGCTGGAGCTCCACTGTAGTGTTCACCTGAAAAACAAACCATGCAATGCGACTTCTGTTGCGGGAGACATGGCGCCTGTGAGGGATAGTGACACACGATCTAAGTTGCGTCGGAGGGGGGGGGGGGTGGAGGCAGTAGATTGCTGTACCCGATGTTACATTTTTTATGCAATAAATATGTTGTGTCCTACGTCGCTTGTTGCTTCGATGGGGCCCTGATCTTAAAGTGTCACGCCGTCAATATCTGCAACAGAGAAATGAAACTTTCACGTTCTGACTGCAAATTTTCAGCCATCATAATAATGAAATTTGCAATCCCCTTGGACCCCTTCGGGCGGAATAGAAACAAATAAAGCATTGCTCTCTGAACAGCCCTCGAATCTATACAATTTTCATACGGAAAATCCACCTTCGGCAAGGTTTCTTAGCAATTCCAAGCGTCGATGCTGACATTAATTGGTGCGCTCGTTTAGACACGTTACCTTTCAGTGCACTGTGAACAGCAGGCACGTAGTCTGTCTCACCAATTTGCAGCATCTCTGTTGTTTACATAGCTGCAATCTAGAAGAGCAAAAAAAAGAGTTCACCTGCTGATCAGGGAACTTGAGATGCTACTGCTGAAGGTCTTTCTGAGACTGGGTGGTGCAAGGTCCTCTGCGGGTACTCACTCTGCCTGCTCCAGACCGTTAGCTTCTAGTTTTCCCTTCAAGTATGACTTAAGTTATTTTATGTGCCAAGTGCAGAGCGATGTAAAACAATTAAATTTTTGGCAACGTGTGGTGAAAATAGCGCGTTAGAGAATTTACCCGTGCGGACGCTTAGTATATCGACTTCTTTCAACTATTTGATTTGAATCGTCAATGGATGAATTTTAGAAAAATTATCCCCTTGGACGTTAAAGTAGTGAAATCGACACCACCCTGATAGAATTCCCGGATATCAGAGAAGCTGAATCGGTAAGTCAGCTTCTTGGCAATCATAAGTTCTGCTTCGGTTTTCATACCGTGCCTATCCAATGTTATGGGGAGCAGCTCCCCCACAGGGACCGTGTAGGTTACCTTAGCCATTAGCTAGGCCTCTGGAACGTCTTTCTTTCATATCCACATCGCTTCCACCTGTTTTCCTATCCTACTCTTGCTAATGTCACTTTCCTCTGTTCTTTCTCTTCTTTCCCGATTTGCTGTGCCCATGCGCGTTGATCCTTCGTGGGGACCCCTCGTGCATGAGTTCCACGTTTCTGCTGATTGATTGCATGCCCTTCTTTCTACCTCTATGAGATTGCCTTTATTGTGGTAACGAAGCTTTATACTACTCAAAATAACGACAATAATAATATTACATATTACTCATTTGGACCTTATCTTACTCAAGTTGGGGTGCATCGCTACAGGGGTCGTTTCTCCTATATACATAGCAATAGTATAGGAGAAAAGGCCCTCCTAGAGAAACTGCAAAGCCTGAGTAAAATGAAAAAGTCTGGTAAACTGAATTTCGAAATAATGAAAAACTTGTCAACATAGCATGTCGCGTGAAACCAAGCTTTTGGGATGGAAGATCTCCAAACCTCAGAACACTGTACGTGCAGAGCGCAGTAACGTGATCAGCACAGTACTGAACCGGCGCAGAACAAGTAAGATGTGAACCGCGTTTCAGCTCCCGTTTGCCTCATTATGTATTTTATTAGTCCTGGAGACCTACGGCTACATTATACGATCGCTAAGCGGTTTAACCGAATTACTAGTCACAATAGAAATAAAAAATAAATCACAATAGTTGCTGTTCATCGAGCCAACTATGTATAAGTAGTAAAGATCTGTAAGCGAATAGTTAAGATTTTTTTTATGATAATTATATCATTGTTTTGGTCTGGCCGTACGTGTTATGTTGCTAGAAGACTTCTTTGTCCTGCTGTATCCCTACAAAAAAAAGAGTCTGCAGAGAGATGGCACAGTGTTGTTAAAATGAGGTAAAGAAGAGGGCAAGTGGTAGTAGCCAAATTATGTTGGCCCTTTTGTTATTATATCCCATTAGTATTCTCAAATTAGGAATTCAAGTTTACTTTCAGATATTTTCATGGTCCGCACCACATTCACCACATAAATTGTGGCAGATTGATCGATGCACATAATCATGTATTAGGTACAACAGATATTACCCAATGTAATGAAAAATAAAAATTAGCTCATATGTAAAAAATCACCTAAAGTACTGTTATCGGTAAAAGGTTATAGGCTCAATCTACAATGAATTGTTGATCTCTTATTTTTTAGCTCTTCATTCAAGATCTGAACCGGACGTTTTTCATTCCACAAGTGGAGATTCAGGAATGATAGAAGCATAATCTTTAATATATTAAGAGAGCTGTTTGTCTGTTCGAAGCTTTCCGCAACTGCTCAATTAGAGTAGTAACTAGACGACCCGTGACCCGTAGGGTCGTCATCATGATCGTGTTTGCTTTTGCATAAAGCAGGTGTGATCCAGCTGGTCACAGACCACGCGCTTTCAACCGTCCATCCTGCCCGTACTGGTCACCATAAGCAGGTTCCTTGCTTCCCTAATGAATGTTCAGCACTCACTCTGTGAGCAAAGTCAATTTGTATGTAATGCATTCCAGTTGAATTTCCCGTAGCACCTTTGAATTTAATGTGCCCGTTCTTACAGCCGAGCCCGAGCCTAGGTTCCACTTCCGTCTCACAGATACAATCGATATAAATCTTCAGCCCCCGTCCAATTTTTTTTTCTTAAAGTAAAGCAACGGTGCGCAAACAAGACACAAGTAAATAAACGTGACACAAGTAAACAATGTTCACAGACTTTTAGTATAATATAGCTAGATGGTAGCTTCATTGGTCTCTGTGGACTTAATGAAGTTTGTAGACTTTGTGGAGTTGGTGGAGTTGGTGGACTTTGTTGACTTTGTAGAATTGGTAGACTTTGTTAACTTTGTAGACTTGGTAGACTTTTTTATCGAGTTGAGTACTTTGTAGAATTGCGAATTTTTTGGATGGGATGGCATGTTGTATTAAAATCATTATTTTCAAAACTAAGATAACTAAAGGATAGTAGGTGGCCCAGTATGTATTTATTTATTTATATAGCTATAAAATTAACCCGACTTCCCCATAAATTCCCATAGCCCTGGAGCTCCCTTACGTAAGAGTCCCGTTAATTCGGCTACGCCACTGATGCGTATGACCCTCAGATGTCCCCGTACGCTCTGCGTCAGCCGATATCAATGCCAGATCTGCTCCAGAGATTGCTGGATTGTTACGCATAGAGACGAGAATGGCTTACAGCACTGTCGCCCATACTGCTACGAAACTTGGTATCATGGCCTGGAAAATTGTCAGGTTGATATGGATTACAAAACACACTGGTGGTCCTCGCCACTAGTGAAGGGTAGAGTACCCTCGCTCTTCTTCTTGTCTGTCCTTGGTTATATCCCTTTTCCTTCGTGGATTTGCTACTCAATTCGAGCATTTTAAGCTCAATGAATAAAAGTCTCACTGAAAAGGAACTGCAATCTTCTATCTTTGGTGCCACTTGCAGGTAATTCAAATATCTTTTTCAAGTTTGGATTTCAGAAATCCTGCACGGCAGTGGCCTCCTGGCTGTATAGCAGATACATTTTCTCCCACCTCATTCTTCAAATTGGGAACGAAAGTACAACCAAGCAAGCAGGCAAGCAATATACTATAATAAACGGCATCTTACTATTATTATAATGGTATTTTTGCGAAATAATGTTTTAAAAACCACCGTATATCGGTATGTCCTTACGATCAGTCGACCTAGGTCTGGTTGAAGGAAGCTTTTAAATAATCTAATCAGCTCCATGTATTTTTGCTTTAGATCTTAGAGTACAGATTTTTATTCTAGTATTACTTATAAATTGCATTAGGCTAAACTTAAATCGTGTTATGCTGGTACTCTTATTTAGAGTTTTATTGGAGCAATACTACATGTAGAAACGTACGTTATAATCTCTCATATTCTAAAAGTTTTTTAACACTTTCTCTCGTCTATTGAAAAGTAGGCTATAACTACATTCAATCAATATCTCACATGTACTAAGAAAGTATCGTATTATCTACTATAAATGTTATAGTATTTTCTTAAACGTAAAGAATGTCGAACTGTAGTATCTGACACCTAAGATGTCATCATATTCTAAGGTATCAATTCCAATACTCCTCTCTGCAGTAAATATGAACATGTATATCACGAATGTCCCTCAGGAGTGAAATGTTACTTTCCGAACGACGTAATTAGATTAAATTGCTGGCTCTAATTTCTCCAATGATTCCTTGACAGCACCGCATTTATTTTCATAAGCAAGGTCACCATGCATGGAAGAGTAACCTTCCAAAACAGTTCCCCAGCTCAAATGCTTACATTAAATTTGTTTTATACTTGCAGACGAAGTCTAAGAATGCAAAGTAATGTCGATAAAGACGTAATTGAACTGCATAACAGTATTAACACTAAACGTATATTCCTGGACGAACAATTATATGCCATTACTTAAACTCACTTTGTGGTTGGCGCAGGCAACTTCGTGGTGCGTACATCGCGCTGCTCGGAACGTTGTCGCAAGGCTGAAGGTCGCGCGCATATATAGACCCAAGGTGCGACATTTGGCTTCAGTTTTACATCGACCTTTGCGTAGACAGCATGAGATCTCTGGTAGGTAACTCTTTGTCTTGCGACACACCGTTAACTCTTGGCTGTTTAGTTTGCAAGAGTTTTCGAGAGGTTCATGGAATGAATACATTAATATTAGGTTCATGGGGCAAAATCAATTGTTAGTACGGTAAACAAACTATCAGAAGCTGAGTTATTGTTGCTGCTAACGTTAATAATTGTTTTTTGTAATTATTGTTGGTATTCTTTGTTCATTATTTTATGTTCACCGTTATTAGCAAGTTGATTGAAGAAGAACCGAGACCTATTGACATCAGGTCCTCTCTATGGGAAGAAAATGTGGTCCGTCGATTGTGTCTATATAATCTCATCATTTTCTACGTCATTTTCATTTTATGCAATAGAACTTGTAATATGTTATTTTTAGTGTAAATTATGTCCCTAGAATGTACTTATCCACTCATTCAGAATAAGATATGAGAGAAAAAGCGGAGAAAACAAGATGTCTACTCCTCTACACGGGTCATTTCAGTTTACAGTCTCAGTAGGCATATACAGCATATATATGTGCTTAGTTTTTTATTTCATCGTGTAGCTATAGTACGGGCCTGGGCGTATATAAAAACTTAAATTTCTATCTGTATAACTGTAACAGGTCCCTGCTATTTATTCTTAATAGAAGTGATATTAACATTATTCATGAAAGTGATTTTTGTAGCTCGGACGTGTTTTATAGCTTATAACCATAAGCCATCCTGTCTTTATTACGTTTCTAAATATAATGTATCCTTTATTAACAAAAAAAATCTTGCGAATATGGTTCTAGACGCATCCCGTTGAACTACCTTACCAAAATGAATCCCAGTTTGTGACTCTTTTATCAGCATTTTCACCACCAGAACAGTTTCGAAAAGAAAGTGTAGCATGTGTAGATATATACTGTTCTTTCACATTGCTTACGTCAGTAGTCAATACAATAATCACGTACAAAATTGTTCGGAGATGACGCATACATATAGCTACGCAAAATTGTCTGTGAATGCATCCCAATTGTGCTGGACTTCAGGGTAATTATTGCCCAAGTATGTTGCATAAAAAACAATTGCTTAATTTGGGACTGCAATTTAATGATAAGTATGGCAATGCCGTAGTCTACGAAGACTATTTTAGGAGCATACTTTATAGTAATGACCATTGCGCGTATGCCTTCTTTGCGTACTTATTCACATGGTCATCTATCAGTCTATATCCTGACATGAATGTATACTGTGCATAAATATATAGAAAAGAATAACATATGTAATTGAAGGGCAATTTTTACAAATGATACACGTAATACCAAAAGTGCAGCTTGAATTTCATGGTGGTTTTACATTCCAACAATATTAAAGGTGGTAGGTTAATTAAGTGAACGTTAAAATCGTTGCTCAAAACTGTTTTTTTTAGTAAGCAGTATCCACGATACAACAAGCTGACTCCATGTCTACCTCCCACTTCCTCATGCTAAGATGCGTGGATATCAGAGATATACTTCATTACTAACTGATAATACCCATGAGCAATCAAACTGGTGTATATTCGTTTCATAATTACTTCCGCCCCTGCACAATCATAGTGGTGCATATTAACTTCATATTTACTTCTTAATGCGAGTCCTGTAGAATCATCTATGTTTATTTTTTTCATTTCATTATCACTTCTACTCCTTCATGACGATATAACTGTATATTCGTTTTACTATTTTTTACTCTTTCACGATCACATAGCTGGGTAATCATTTCATTATCACATAGCTGTGTAATCATTTCATTATCACTTCCACTCCTGGACGATCATATAGGAGTATGATTTTGTTCACTGATAACTGACACCTAGCAATCATAACGGTCCCTTTTTCCAACACTCAGGCAATCATCCTGGCGATAGTTGGCGTGGCCGCAGCCCAGTACGAGGCTGGTCATGTCAAGATCCTGCAGGATAAGCGTTACCAGGAGGGCGCTGCTTTCGGTAACTACCGTGACCAGGAGGACGGTATCAAGTACCAGGAAGAAACCGACCCTCAGGGTATTCGTCGGGGTTACTGGGAGTACCCCGACGAGACTGGCAGAGTTCTGCGCGTGGAATTCGAAGCTGGCAAGGGTATCGGCTTCAGAATAACCAACTCCAACTACCTGGCATCTTCTCTTGTGGACAACACACCAATTGTACCCACTGTACCAAGAGTGCAGGCTCCAGTCCAGCAGCACGTACCACAACAGCATCATGTACCAGTGCACCAGAACATCATTCAAGCTCCTCTACCAGTCGTAAGGCACGCTCTACCTACTACTACCACCCCTAGAGGACCTATCAACATATTCGACTACCCTGCTAACTTGGACTTCTCCAGACACGCCCACGGCCACAGCTTCAAGTTCTCTGCCGCCTAAAAACGCGTGCACGACTTTCAATTCGACGTCGCCAAAATCGCATTCAATAGTTTCACGTTTTATACCTACGCCTCTGAAATTGATTCTTTTTGATCCAATGTTATTGATTTTCAATTGCGTGCCATAAGCACAGGTAGAAGAAAACAACGCCATTACTGTTCTATTCATTAATTTTTTCCTAATCTTCTTCTATTACAATTTCTATTCGGTTGATTGTGATAAAAGTGTTATACCCACTATGTAAAACACGCTTTCCAGATTATCAACTACCATATCCTTATTGCTTAAAGCGCCGTACCCCTCTATCACCTTACATTATCAGTACCTTAATCACCTTAGACCATCAGTATCTGACCAGCCTTGAATTAGCAGAGCCTTAACAACCTGAAATAATCACTACATTGCCCACCTTAAATGCATCATGCCGCATCCAGTTCCCAAGTCCCGTACGTACGCACCAGGTAACTGCTCTGCCCACTTCACATGTAACTCGCCCTTCCTTCATTCTCTCTAAGATGGAAAACGTAAAGAGTGCTGCCCATCCTGATCCCCCCAATGTCGTGCTTGTTTTTGTCCTGCCTCTGATCGCACGGCCGCGCGCCACCAGCCGACATAGCGAGAGTTGCGCAACTTCCTGGATGGAACAAATCCTCCAGGGGATCCTGGCCGTTATGGCGGCCTTGACTGTCATATGGCAACACTCTCCCTTCCTCTCCAGCGGCCCTGAGCCTCTCCCAGAACTCCTTATCTTTCTTTTTTTCTTCTTAAATCAAAGAAGTTGGCTGGAAAGTTTGTAGGCTGGAAGCCTCTCCCTCTACTTCTGGTTTTCCTTTTTCTTCCGTGGTCTATGAAGGTGAGCTAGCAAATTAACAGGCTGTAAGCCTTTTCCACTGCTACTACAGCATGCCTACTACTTCTTGTATTTTATTCTTTGCTTCTATTCTAAATCTACGAAAACTGACTCGAAAAATTCATAGTCTACAAGCCGCTCCCAGAGCTCTATATCTTTCCCATTCTTCGTCGCATTAACATAGTTGGCTGAATATTTCCTAGGCAGTGACTCTTCTCTTCAACTTTTTTCTTCCTAAACCTTCTGAGGCTAAAATGACCCGGCGAGGAGTAGCCCTTCTTCATTTCCTTTTCCGGTATAATTACCGCTTAGTTCGATAGTTCTTGCGTTTCCTTGTAATTATTTCTTTGCTGGCACTACAGTTTTTTCCGTCAATTCCACGGGCAATTTTGCACTGATTATACTTACAGTGGTTTGACATACTAGTCAGCGTAGTCATCATACTCAGATCTTTATTCTTTCATCACTAATTTACAACCCACAAGCATTCTCTTGACCAAACAAACATCATGTTCCATTAATGCATCTTTACTTGTGAGAAAAGCACCTCAGTTTTCTCTACAACAGGGTTTCGAACCTATTACTCCTCTGAGATAGCAATTTGCTCATACTGTTCATATAGTTCAATGTTATCTGAATATCTTTACGTTTCTGACCGGGTTTTAAAAATATCGAAAGTTTTTAATGCGTGTTAAATGGCGTCGTCGTTTTGAAAAAGTCCAGATTTCTCACTAGTGATATTGGGAAGCTCTTGGCGACAAAAAAAATAATCAAACTGGAAATTGTAAAAAGCAAAAAAAGTTACTGATTAGTGTCATGTTCTAAACTTAATGATTTAAAATTATTACACAATCAAATTTTCAATAACCTCTTAAAGTTTATTTCATCAATTCAAAGTGAGTTTTTATACATGAATCTTTATAGAAAATTGAAATGCTCTCATTACTGACGGAAAGTTTCATTTTTGTCAATAAATGAAACGGGAAAAAAGCGTTGTTGACCTTGATTAAAGCTCATCCAGGCAACTTGAAATTCAACAAGATTAAAACTTGAAAAAATATTAAACTTTTTTAAATCGCCAGGAGCTCCCAATGCACTGGAAGGCTTGTGATGGTGCGAGTTTTTTCTCTCCGAAAATAGCGCACTGAAGTCTATACCATATAACAGTTCGATGTAAATACAAATATTCTTTTATGCCTTGTTTCATTTCTTTATCCTTTGCAAAGTACGATACTCTAAAGCTATCGCAGTAACTAAAGCAAAGAAACGCTTATATTCTATTGGTGGTGTTATTGACGATACGCTAATAGCAAGTTAGAGCAAGGGAGAAGGATCCCAAAACTGGCTTTCGGTGCATGCTAGTTACTTACCCTGGTTTTTCAAACACCTCGAAACGTTAAGAGAATGTAACATATACACTCGCGTAAAGAAGTACCGATGTTACCATTTAGATTTCGTCACTTTGTTTACACTGGTCTTTCTTCACAAAAATTTGATCGAAAATTGTTGCAACCTTCAGGCAATGTATAATTATATATGTAGGTACAGTATGTAAATGAAACTAAATTGCCAAATTAAAGAGGGAAATACAAAACTTTAGTCTTCATACCAGGCATTGTGCCTGTAACTGTACACTGTACATTCCCGTAACATTATGACGCGTTTCAGGAACCAATGAGCGCAAGTACCGGCTGTACCTTTGCATGTCCGTCTTGAATTCAGTTATTTAATCTCATCAACAGACCTAATAGTATATCATATCAGGGCAAAAACAATATTTAATCACAGTTTAGTAATTCAGAGTACCGTAGTGATAAAATCTGGAGTAGTACATCTGTAAATATTCTCCGAGTATTTTATGCTAATTTAGCTTCACCAAAAAAAATTAGAAACCATGGCCGGTCTCGATAGTACAACTCTTAATAATTCTGAACTTAACGCAATAACACCAAATAAAATTTTGTTCTCTCGTAGGCATAGCGTTGTTTACAGCGTGTATCATGAAACACTCTGATCCTTACAGTGCTAAAGTGTATTTAAAGTGTATTTAAAACTTTACTGATGAGTTCTTGGTAGACAAGACAAATGTTACCATAATTATTTTTCAATGAAAACCAGATTTTGATAGGAAATAAAATCCTATAGGCTATGGCCTAAATATGGCCGATATCAGCTACATGCCTAGAAAAATTTGTGCCCTTTCGGCTTGTGTCCAGAGCTGATGAAAAATATAGCAGTAATTAATTTTTATAGGCTTTCAGGTACTCCGCCATAGACGATCGACCAAAAAACTTCACCCGCTCAGTATTTGTTTTTAGCACCTAAAAAAGCAACGACTTATTATTCCGTGGCCTAGAAGTACAGTAAGATAAAAATATAAGTATAAACCTCAGAGCATCTGTATTGAAGAAAAAACGGAGCTCTTTCGGTCTCCATCTGTCGCCCTTAGTACTTTTTTACAGGCCTATAGCTACTGCACAGCCTACTGGTCCGGCAGCTTCAAAATTACTGTTTAATTTAATATGGCAAGCATTTGTCCCTGACAGCATAAAAAAAATAGAAATTTGAGCCCACTGCGGCGCCTGTTGACGAGTTTATCACCACTTAAATTCCACAGTCGCCAAAACAGAGACAGGTTTGCCTTGGGATTCTTATCTCCACTGCTTGCGCACCCGCCCCACTGCCTTGTTAGCTCTTATAATGCAGGCTTCTTTGAAATTTGCTCCACCGGCGACGTCTCTAAATACCACAGGCAACCAGCTCTTTGGCCGCTGATGTTACAATCTGTCACTTAACAGCGTTATTATTGATATCATCCGAAGGTGTCGTTATCACTGACCGTTTGGTGGCCCACGTCACTATCAGTAAACAATTTCAGCACTGGCATCTTCACCCGGTATTGCATATCTATTATTTACCCTTTCACTGTTACCGGCAGCGGTAAGCACCATAATGAACCAGAATATTCGCAGCCCACACTTTTATCAGTAAGCCCTTTCACTGCAACTGGTGGATCCATATGCAGTTATAATTTGGTATTTCCACCTTAGGTGCCGTTATTAATTAACCGCTGCATTACTGATGCCATCTTAAAATATCATTTTCACTTAAACTTTTGACTGCTAACGCCGTTTTAGTTATCATTTCACTGCCGAGGGTATCATTTGGTACCATTAACAATTATCGGTTTAGCTGCTGATATCATTTTCAAGTAACCGTTTTACTACTTTGAGCATATCTCCAGCTAGCAATTAAAACTAGAGGAGCCTCTGAGAAATCATACCCCCCCCAAGCAAGGGACTGTTAATGAAATATTACAATTAATCCTGGAACTAGTTATCACCACCAAAATTTGGACACATATGTCTCCTGACATTAAAGCAGCTCCTGTAATTTTCTTGAAGCTTTGTGAGTAACTTTTTTAATTATATCCTGACAAACATCAGTGAAACATCCAAATGGACGAACCGTTCATCACTAAAATTTGGTCATTTATGTCTTTAACTTATCCAACAAGTCTTGTGAATTTCATGATCTGTTTCTAACGTTTTGGGTCATGTTGCTTACAAACATGAAATCAAACATAGAGACAAATAAACAAATCAACGGACAAGCAGATCATCAAGCAATTTTGTTTTCGTAAAATTTCAAACAATTCATAAAAATCCCATGAAAATCCATTTACAACTTATTGAGTTATGTTACCAAGAAAAAAGAAACAGACAAACAAACGGTTGAACGGAACATCAGCATATGTTAATAATCTGTTCTTTCTGACATGCCTAACAATCCTAGTAAATTCGTGAAGATATGTCTATAACTTTTCATGGTAGTTTGGTGACAGATAAAAAGACAAACAGGCAGACAAACAGAACAACTCGACAAAAACATAACCTTCTTCGCGGAGGTAATTACCGGTTAGTTGCTAACAGTATTACCAGACCATTCTCAGCAGTGTTACCATATATTAGTTTCAAGTTCTAAATGTAAGAAACTGACCGCTTTTTATTTTTCTGTAAACTTAGCTTGCATCTTTAATAACCAGTGGGATCCCCTTTTTAATTGTTATATATATATATATATATAATAAAAAGTATCGAGCCAGGACGCGATTTGGGGACCTAGAGATTACCACGCCGATTTATATATATATATTTATTCAGCAGTGGTACTTTATTTTGACACGTAAAAACCATTTACAGCAAAAATTTTCATCAATTTTGCGAGAGTACGGGTAATGCAGGTGATGAAATGGTTATAAACTTTGGCAAATAACAAGCTAAGAAACTGGAAAATTTATGCATACCAAAGAGGTATTCTAGGGTTAGTTAATAATTTCTTCATCCAGATGTCAAGCATTATAATGTAGGCAATGAATTTCGTAAACTCAGGCGTAAGAGATACAATTGACAAAAAAATCGGCATTAATCGTGTCTGCATGTTGCAATACGAGACATACCAACAGCATATTTTTTTAATTACGTATGCCTCACCTAGGTCTGGATGTTGCATCAACGGGTTACAAATACCAACCACCTACGACCCATAACTCTCGATGTTATGCCTAATGGATGCTATAACGCAGCTACACATGTCTCACAGTGGATCTTAGGCATTCCGGCATCAACCATTTACGTAAAGTGCACCACTCTAGCTGCCGGACCTCAGAGCCGTGGTGGTGCAGGGAGTGGTGACAGCTAGAGGCTGGCGGCCTTGGCATTTAGGTTTCATTGGTCAAAGGACGTCGATGTATTGGTGCCGCTGTCCAACGGAATGTGTTAGCCAATGCTTACATCACAGGGTGTCTGATCCCTCCATTGACCTTACCTTCTCGTGACTGACGGTATCTCTAGATACCATTAGTAATTGTATCCATTTACTGCTGCCAGTATCGCCATAAACCATTAGCAATTGTGCCCTTTTACGTCTGACAGTATCGCCAAATACCATAAGCAACTGTACCCATTTCCTACTCACATTATCGTCCGATACCATTAGCAATTGTACCCTCTTTCTGCTGAAAGTATTTCCACATACTATTAGCAAACAATCTGTATCTCCAGTGACCATTACCGATTCAACTCTTTCACAACGAATACTACCTTCAGTTACTATTACCAAAGTTCACAGTTTTACTATTTATGGTATCTGCAAATACCATTAAACAATTGAGAATCTTTGTTTTTGACAGGAAGCTTGGCTGCTACCGGTAGCTGCGGCTACCAGCGTAATGTGCCTGTGATTGAAAGCAGAACTTTGTTTAATAACGCAGCCAAGAAAGTTCGCGTGGTTATTGTACTTAAATATAGAACAGAAGAACGCAATCACGTGCTGGGATATTTTCAAATTTCTTAACACTCTGATTAATTGCTTCTCGATGAGTCAATTTCTGAGTTGTGGTAGTTTCATTTCTATTTGTTTCTTTTTTATTTTCTCAGTATTTTTTATCCGTACACATAGCAGTGAAGCATGATGACCAAACGGAGATACTACCTTGTACAAAAATAAAGCTCTTTAATTAAAAGCAAAAGTACAGCTACTATGTATGCCATAAAAATTTACAATTGCCCTATTGTCATTGCGACAAAGTGTTTTTTTTATCAAGAAATTTAAAATCGGCTTTTTTACTTCAGGAACATAACTCGAGTGCAACTTTAGATGACAACTACGCCGGACCAAATCTCAATTATATCAAGACCAAATTGCAACAATCGCGACAAGTCTAGGGTACATAGAAACACCATCTTACTAAATCATGATAATAAAAAAATGAGTTTCGAAGCAACCATGCACCAAATTCACCCTGTAAAATCCCCTCGGCAGGCCCTCCTCTCGCGCTGAGGGAAGAATCCCGGCGCTTTCTGTACGGCAGCGGCAAGGAATGAGACCAAAAACCGGTCCTTCGCTACTTGTTTTTCTGGTTTCAGCACAACTGCGGGATTCCTTCAGCTGAACAACTTTCAGTCCATTGAATTAGCCTGGAATGAATTATCTGTGAAGAAGTCAAGCTGTTGGTTGTTTAGTATAAATGACAACGAAACGTTCGAACCCCGGGAAGTGAAAATATTAGACAAAAGACTGTCTCTTAACAGCAGGCTTTGGACTCTTCCTCTGTCTCCAACAACTTTAATCAAGTAATGCCGGGACTACAGTATAAAAATCATACCCTCAACTTGATGAGCGAATGAGCTACTCTCACGTCACCCCGACACATAGTTAATGTCAGAAGTATATAGGTATAAATTATATAGTAGCACACACACAAATGAACGCAGTATTTTTGCGAGAAAAAAATTCAAAGAGCACAATTGATTGATGGTAGCCTTGATACCAGTGTTTAGTAAATATCGCCAGCCACCCCGACAGCTAATGATGACGTCACAACGGTCTCGAGCAAGGAGCTTCAATAGGAGTACGCGCAAGCCTTCCCTGGGCGAGTATACACATGGCTTTGTCACGTGACTGAAGCTGGCGTCTGGAGATCTTAAACTGGCTGAAGTGGCAGTGGTCAGCACATATAGTTAAGGAAGATACAGACAGGCAGTTCTTCAATATTTTTGCAAGACAATCGTGTCTGAAGATGTATATCCTACTGCTCACTCTGTTACTTTCATCAGAAGCTGGTATACAGGATACAAGTTTCCTTTACATAGGTACTTCCATCCGCTCGGAATTTTGTCGATGGTTAATGGCTGCAAAAATTTGAGCTCAGGACTCATTCCTACGTGAGGTAATGCCTCAGGTAGGCAATGCCGCTCTCCGATTGGATAAGCCACTCAGCCAGTTTATAAGGGAAAAGTTTACTCGCAACGCTCCCGTAGGATAAATAGATAAGGTGCACTCCTCTCTATTAGAACCTCCTTGGTCTCGAGAGGTCAACCTGAGATGCTCGTAGCAGTTGTACCTCCGTGTCTGCCTTTGTCTGTGATAAGTGCGACGTCCACTCATTAAGTTGAGCATGCGATTGTATAGGGTGGCCCCGGCATAGCGTGTGCAGTAGCCAGACCATCACAAAGTTGTCAAGGAAAGAGCGTAAGAAAAGTGACCGCTATTGTGTCCCCAAAGGTACACAGTTAGAGTTCCGGTCATTCTGCGCGACTTACTTGACCTTCTATTGTATGTGGACGACCAGCCTACCATGCGATGTTGTTTCTAAAGGTTCTGAATCAAAATGGTATTTGAGACAAAGTGAATCTCTGTTAAACGAGCGAGTCTATTGCATACTGCGCTCCCAAAACGGAGATAAATTAGTCAAGAGTAATTGCACTGAAGCATACTCTGAATAAAGCAATTGCTATAATAGAATGTGATAAGCAAGGATCTAATTATCAAACAATGTATATACAGGCAGAAAGAGGTAGATAAATATACGTATGTAATGACCTGCTTTCAAAAACAAAAAGTGGACATAGACTAGACCCTTTGTATGGTGTAGTCTATGGCCAGAGTGATGAACTAAGTATATTTGACAACTTTCTGTGTTCAAAGGAGATAATCTTTAGAGAATGGAGACAAGATTCAATTGCCAACTTCCTAGATTCTAACCGGATTGGACCCGAAGAGCTAACTCTAACATCCCATTGTAGATAATAATTGGAGGGCTAATAAGAGAAGTGCAATAACGCCTTAGATTATACCTAAGGCGTTACTGCACTAGGCATATTAACCCTCTAAGTATAACATTATCTATATTTGTAATAGTACTAGCGGCGCACGCTGCTTTCAAAAGACAGAGGAGGATTGGAAATGCTAATTCTTTCACACCTTGTGTTAAAAATCATAGAAATATGCCAGATTTAACCAATGTGCAGCAAGTCCTCTAGGACTTCGAAAAGAAAGGTATTGTTAACTGTATATCGATAGCTTTGGTTATATTCATAACTTTGTAACGGACTATTAATTGTGAAATTTTAATATTTGGTAAACGTATTACCGGTTAACGGAGTCACATCTATTTTCGGTGCCCACCACTGGTAATTTTTTTTTTTTATATGTTATTTATGGTCTCCTTATTAGAATGAAGGTTTTTGTATAATTCTTGTTATTTTTTACAAGAGTGTTCTATTCCACTTAATATTTAGTTTTTTTTTTTTTGCGAGAAAAGAGGCTTGTATAAGTTTTGTTACTTTGTTCTTACCTTAGGGCGTTATTCCTTGTAATATTTATGTACTCTTTTACTCTACGGCTGGTTCGTGTAATTCGTACTCAATTCTGGCACAGTGCAGTAAAGTTTCGAAGCATTGGTCCATTTGGCTTCAGCTAAAGTACATAGCAGTAACTGCTACATTTGCTACATCCCATGATGTTGGAGTAGTCCGTAGCTAGTAGTAATAGGACTTATTTAATTGGTTCGTCGAAGAGCCTCTAAGTCGGCCGCACTTCTCCGAAACGCCCAACAGAAGCGTTCCTTCCACCAATAACTTTACTGTAGGGGAGCAAAGCTGTTTTACAAACAATGCCTCGGCATATTCTAAACTCCAGTGATATGAAATTTCTAGAATTAAATATTTTACTGGATTCTCATTTTAAATATTACCCAAGAGACCAGCGGTCAGCAGTTACGTGCACAGTGGAGATAATTCGCAGCAGGCTCTCACTTTGCTCGCTACGTGCGACCCACAGAACAAACCCAGCATCACACACACACACACGTGAGGCGATTCGCAGAAAGTCACCTGGACTTCGTCCGGCGACCCTCAAGGTACTTCCAATCGTGTTGCTGCTTGGTGTTCAACACAACCCTGGCACGCCTAAAACTTCTGGAAACTTGGTATTTGGCCAAGAATGACTGAGTTTCCAGCTGTCACAAGATTAAAGAATCAAAGTTAATGCTTGAAATGCGCTGCAAAACGGTAAAGCAAATGTATATGTCTGAGGTTTGGTGCGACAGGGCCTGGCCTAGATCAACTTTGACGACCCATGGCACACACAGGCAGGTGGGGTAATAATAACTAAAATTTTTTAGTTGTTTTGTTAATTATACATTTTTGATTGGCTCATTTTTACTTGATGTATTCAGTAATAATGGCCCTATATTAGTATCAATTACCAAATGCCATTTTGTAATTATGTAGTAAGAATAGCCAAATCCAGTCAAGTACCAAATTTCTTAGTAAATTTTACCATAAAATTTTGTAATATAACCGAAATATTTAATCAAATCTATTGGTAATATCAACGAAAAATTCAATTATATGATGGGCAAACCAATAGATTACTTATCTCAACGAACTTTTGGTGAATGCAACCAAACCGGTCTCTGTGTGCCATCGAACAAGCCCACAGTCAAAACTGATTTTATTTAACTTGTTTTCGAATCCTCATTACAACCACAGTATTACTCTATTTCTATATTTTGAGGAATACTGACATAGCCAGTACTGGTCTGGCGCAATACCTTGATTTCCATTCCTTGATGTAGTAATGGACTATGTTTCTATTTTAGTTTTGAGGAATAATGGCATTGTCTCAGTTGGTATTGGGAAGTCAAAAGATTTTTATTCTTTGCTGAAATTGAAACTTATGAACTTTTTAAGCTCGATGAATGCCGGCACTGTCATGAATGGCTTTATTTAGTACATAATTTCCCACATTTAGTGACACAGACTTTGAGTATTTCTTCTTTAATGCGGACTGTACACATTTCAAGTTAACGTCCTTATGTTGTTAGTTTTAAGAATGATTCCCAATTCATCTTTAAACTAGCTCTACACTGCCACATTATGATGAGGGTGAGAAAATTGGTGTTCCGAAATGAGCGTGCTTACATGTGCTTCGAGAGGAAATACCTCCTTGGTGTCTTCGATCATCATGGAAACTACAATTTTCCTGCTTTACGATCACACCAAAGCAGGTATTTCTCATCTGAGCACAGGAAAACCAGCTGGTTTAGGAACACCACATCTCAAGTTCAGTTGCTTGTCGCTATTTCGAGCTGGGTTGGAAAACAACTCATTTTCTAACACATCAGGAGGGTTGAGAATCAAACTCGAAATTCGTATAAAAATATTGGTTTATTTCAGTATTTACACTTGCGGTGGCAGAAGTCTGTCAGGGAAACACACTCAGCAGACTCTGAGAGGACTGCCTGACAGACCGGCTTGGTGAAAATTGTACGAAATTATCAAAAACGTCATGGATAATTTAACAAAATAACATTAGAGTGAAGGTTTGTCTATCTGGTGGCGGTCAAGGAAGAGAAGAACCCATTTGCAGTTCTTTCGAGGTTGAGGGTGGCGGGGTAATCGAATCTATGAGGTGCGGGGGTGGGGACAACGGGAATGGGGTTGTTGGGAAGGAGTCGTGCTGCGGGTTTGGGGGCTTCAGGAACAGGAACGTGGACGGGGCGGACAGGGGCAGGGGTTGGGGCTGCGGGGATGAAAGTGTTCTGGGGTTGGACTGTAAGCCTAGGGGCGGGTTTGGGGGGTTCAGGAGCAGGGACATGGACGGGACGGGCAGGGGGAGCTGGGGTTGGGGCGGTGATTGTGGCCTTCAGGTTACCCAGGTTCTCTTTGACAAGACCCTCAACACCCAGAACCTCGTATCCAATACCCTGACCAGCCCTCCAGTAGACCTTCACTCTGGAGCCATCAGGCTGCACGTACGAGTAGAATCCGTAGAGGAGACCATCAGGTCCCTGCTTCTGGCCGGATGTCGTACCGTCTTCCTGGAACAGCTGATGTCCGAAGTTTGCTCCGTCTTGGAAGGATTCGAATTGCAGGATTCGTACGTTGGGGTTTCCGACGGTGTTATCCGCGGCACCCGCTCCCAGCGCCCTCTGTTGGGGCATAGCGGCGCTAATGCCCAGCAGAGCTGCGACCAGAATCTGAAATGGACAGAATTGTGGTTAGTTTCCTTTCATGAAAAATAATATACTAATCATGGTTAACCTACTTAACGCCAGAGCTAATCAGGGTCAGCATACCGTACTTCATTGTGAACATTTGGAATGGACTTCCCTCAGAAATTACCTATTTGTAAATACTCAACACGTGGCTAACCTCCTTCATTTCTAGCAAAAAAAAATGCTCGACACGGTTACAAATCATCTGGATAAATGCTGGGAACAGCACCTTCCACAGTTTTGTATCTCATCTTTATGGCTCATACAACGTCTATCTTCTTCAAAGGAAGTTATCTTGCGTTATTCCTCATATCAAGCCGAACATAATAAACTCAAACCCAATCTAATCTGCTGCAAGGGATCATATCTGTACAGCCATCTCAGTAGCTGCGGTTACCCGTTAGGCGTCCGTGATTCTTTTTTTTTTTTAACTTAGTATAACGGTAGAGTTCAGAATGGATGTGTGTTTCATGGTTCTTACTAATCATCACCGCCTGAATGTATAATAATTTGATATACGCTAGTATGTATATACCTATATGAAACTGGTGGTTTAAAAACTCTATGTTAATCAGTTTAAAGAAATTTACAATAAGTGCACTTTGAATGACTTGGACATCTAATATATTTCTAGTATAACTTAAGATATGTTAGCTAGCAAAAGGCTATATTTTAATACTGCGCCAATGTATATCACTTCTTTTTTTTTTTCATTGAGAATTTAAAAGTTAAAGCTCATGGTAGGCAAGAAATAATGGCACAATAATAACTAGTTCAAGTCAACTCATCAGTTCTGAAGATAGTTTTGTGACAGTAGCTCTGATTATGAGTAATAGCAACTGATTTGTTGTGAAATATTATGCCTAAATAGTGACTTCTCATGGTTACTGTAGACTAGTACAGACATTGTCAGAGTTAGAAATAATAAAGCGGCTGCATTTCGGGACTGGCCAGTGGCCACGTTACGCTACAGCATTTCCTCTACAGTAAAAGAAAGGAAATTAAATAATATTAGCCATTAAATCAAATAGTTGCGATAGTGGCAATTAAATTAAATAGTTGTAAGAGTATCAATTAAATTAATAGTTACAAACAGAAGCAATTAACTCAAATAGTTGCAGTCGCAGCAATTATAACAAATACAGTAGTTGCAATTGTAGCCATTAAGTTAAATAATTGTAACAGTAACAAATAACTGCGATGAAGTGAGTGATTTTCATAAGTTTCTACTTATGAATACGTTAGATTAGATGAATAATTTGTCTACCATGAGTCGAATTCTGTAATAGAAATTAATTTATATATATCTACTATGCAAATTTAAAATCAGATAAGCTGCTCTTGTCATAATTGAAAATTTAATTCAAGATGGCTTCAACAACAAATGACTTGTATGTATTTTAGTTAGTTATGTTCAAATTTCATTACATTGTTGGGAGGATGTAATACAAAGAGCGCAATTGATGAAAATGACCGGTCCAGTTGTGTACTTTCATACTAGGTTTAAAAGCCATCTCATTGGCGGTTAGTTAACTAGTCACTCTTTAACAAGGAAGACTTAGAAAAATTTAAAGAGGTTCCCCCCAAATCATGCACATTACTCATTTTCTTGTATCCCCTCGTCAGTGCCTGTATTCACTGCCGCAAAACACTTCCGTATCACAGAGCTTAACTCTACGAACACTCACTATTTGTCTCATGGTGATGTCTGTTTTCTACCAAGCCTCGCAATGTAATGAGAGGGAGCGCCGGGCCTGGGCCTTATATACCCCACCAGGTGTGTGACGTAGGCAGGTAAAGACATCCAAGGCTGACAGGAAGCTGAGGCGGCGGGCCAAGGAAGCGCATGTGCAATAATCTGTAACAGTTCATGTAAAGACTGACATAGCTCATGTACAGTTGTTGTATCGGCAGTACTTGAGACGTCGGTTGCTGAAAAATTAATTGGCAGGTTCAGTTTGACGGGGAGTAGTGAGGGGGTGTTTTGTTTGTATATCCCATGGCATGTATCTGGTGTTAACAAGAACTGTTCCTGCGTTTGGTAAGGAATTAACACCTTGAGCTTAAATAGGGCAGGCGGGGGTAATTTCGCTAGTATATCCTATCTATAACGTATGTCTAGTATACACAGGAATTGTTTATTCAGCTGGTGAGAATTTTACACCTTGAATTGACATAGGAATGAGTAGGATGACTTTGTTGGTATATCCCACAACCTGTTTCTAGTTCGCAGGAAATGTGAATTAGGGTTGAAAGAAATTAACACTCTCAGTTAGCATGTATTGTGTAGTGTAATGCCACATGTTCATTTACACGAACAACTGGAAGCGAAGATGGGCAAGTCACTCGTCGTCTTCAAATATATTTAAACTCGGTAGCATAGATACGGGGGCGTGCACGAGATGCGAGCTGCTAATCCTCACATCACAG
Source organism: Parhyale hawaiensis (assembly GCA_001587735.2). Classification (NCBI taxonomy): domain Eukaryota; kingdom Metazoa; phylum Arthropoda; class Malacostraca; order Amphipoda; family Hyalidae; genus Parhyale; species Parhyale hawaiensis. The sequence continues at coordinate 5,838,432 of LQNS02278163.1, forward strand.
TGTTGTTAAGAAAGCATAGTGTCGTCCCGGCACAACACATCTGATAGAGACAACAGGTTCAAATTCGGTTTAGCAAGAAATTTTGCACCTTAGCAAATCGCCAGCAGGAGCAACTTTACGTGTTCAGCGGTACATATTCTTCCAGTTGGATACATATTGACAGTTTCATTAGGGTAGGTGGAGCAACTTTGCTACTATAAATATTTATGTCAAGTTTGGGTAGATGCAGCAACTAAGAAATTGCAGTTAGGGTGAGCATATATAGGACTGAGACCCTGAATCTGGCATGTCAAGGTGCCTCGCCAGGAATATCTCACGAACCAGCGTTTGCAGGTGAGGTTCTGGGCTGCGGCTTGAGTTTACAAGAAGAGGAAGTTGTTTAGCATAAATTAACGTAATTCTACATGTATTTACTTGTTTTTCTGCTAGTAAAATCATCAATTACCTCCTACTATTATTTGCAATAGAATTAGTGGCCAATTTTAAGTGTTAACCCCTTCAGTGAATGAATTAGTGAATTATTAGTCAGAGTGCTACCAGCACCTTTAATTTTGCTTAATAGAATATAGCTCGCCATTGATTGGAGCTTTTGAATCCTAACGAAGGAAAAGAATGCCTCTGGGTGCTTTAAACTTTCCTGGTCATGAGAACTTTAGCCAGCATTAGCATAAACCGATTTTGTGTTCAAAAGTTACATAAAGTATTCTAGGAGAGAGAATTACGGTCGTAAAATTATGTTTGGAACGAGCTGTGTCACGCTTCTAATTTAACTCTGACCGAATCAACTCTTAATCTATTAGGATTAAAGCGAAATGAACGCTCTTGAGTTAACTCAAAACCTACTATTGATTGAGTGAGGTTGATCGACGATGTCTGGCATTAGCACAAATAAAATATTTTTTTTTTTTTGTATTTTTTTAACTCAACATGTGCCGTAATTTTGCAAAATAAGAAAGTATTATTTGAGACACAGGCATTTGCAAAGGGAACAATATATTATGAACAACTGAAGTACTGTTTCGCTTCTAGCACAAGTTTCACCGTAGATCTGGAAGCACTACAACGAGCACATGCCCTGCCCAATCAGCTGACATTACCAAATAAGAACAAAAACTGAGCTAAATTACCTGCGGCAAATGTAGACGGCACTCGGCATTTCGTTTGGACGCCCGTTTAGCCCCCAGACACCCCTGATCTTTGCCTCTGCAAGTATGGTCTGCAAAAACTGGTCTACTTGACCGCTGTAATTCGCAGTATAATGTGTACCATCAGTATACAGCTCTACGCTTAGCAGGGGTGTCTTATCACGATATCTTCCTGGGTCTAGGGTAATAAATTCCGATTCGAAAATTGGGTGTTGCTTTTACAGGTTCCAATGCTTCCTTGTCTCTAGAAATGGAAAGATCTAGGTACTGGGGTAGACATGTTTACATTCATTAAACCCGTTAATACACATGAATAAACCTTTACGTCTGGTAGGAGCAGTACTTCTAATATCGTCCAGAAAAATCATCAGTATACGTTCATGAGTTGAGATATCATTCGACAACAGAAACTAACAATATACGCTGATGGGTTAATACACGATTCGATAACAGAAATGGACAATACGCGCCTATGAGTTAATATACCATTCGACGACAGAAATGGTAATTCCAATTTTTTTTCCGTTTCAGAATATTGGAAAGATTGGGGCAATATTTTTTCCATGTTTTACTTCAGAAGCAATTTAACTTTAGAACTGATAGGTGCAATCTTCAACATGTTCTTCAAAAATAAGATAGATTTACTTAATTTAAAAGGCGGGGAAGCGTTTCATTTTAATTTTAGATCTTCTTTCCGTTGGCTCAAAACTTCCGTGTTAATAAAAAAATAAGAAAATTAAGTCAAGAATCTTTTTGAGTTTTATTTCCTTAGAAAAAACTTCACGATTAAGAGTTTCGTGCGTCAGCTTTTCCCGAGTTTCGACAAAATGAAATGCGTAAGTCAAGAATAATTTTTTTAAGTGCACCTCGATCGTGAACTTACAAAATGGCTCGATTAGGAAAACGAACAGCTTAAGTCGAAATTTCTTAGTTCGTCTCTTTAATATCCATATTGGTGGAATTATAAGACAAAAAATATTCGGGCAAGTATCTTCATACTAGTTGAAATTGCACGTGTGGTACTTACAGAACTTTAAGTTAATATTCTCATGATAGTTACAACAGACGTGGGCCGTGTCTATCACAGTATTTTTCTCTTATTAGTTACATTTTTCACACGTTTTTTCTCACGCTGGCTACGTTTTCTGACATTTTCTTTGCTAGAGGTGCACTTTCTCACTTTTTTGCTCGCGATAGGTACATTTTCTCACATTTCTACTCGTGCTTGTAATAAATTATAGGGGTAGTTTGAATACAAACTCCTACTTTGGGCTTGCAATTGGAAGATTTTTCTTTTAAAATAAGCCAGGCACATGCCTTGGCAGATACGCTTCTCTTGATAGCTAAACAGTGGATCATGTCTGTTAGATTTTTAAATTATTTCTTTTTCTAGGACAATTGTAGAGACTGCATAAAATAGTTTGCTTGCATTGAAACTACATCTGTGAGACACTATCCCATGATGCTAGTCTTGTATAGGGTGTAAAAGATATATTCGCAGAGTTTTAAATCTCTTATGCTGCTGTTCCAATTTATTGGTGTTTGCTATCCTTAAGAGTCTAAAATTTGACAGTTTCTATTGCAAAAATATTAAATGGGAATAGTAGAATGTAATTTAGCTGCAGAATAGGAATTCACGATAACGATAACATCGCGCCGGCCAAAGGCTTAGCGCATTTTAAGAGCGACGGCGGTTATCTCCAAGGACTGCTTCTCGTATCGTATCGAATTTGAAACAAGGGAATCACATCCGTAAAGAGACTCGCAGTCCAACAAGTCACAGATAGCACACAAAAAGATTTCTTGGTGGCTGAAAACTCTCCATAAATTCATACCCATTTCATTCGAGGGCTCAACTGAACAAAAACGAGAATATCACCAAAAGGACCAATCTATTGCAGGTTTGTATGACCTGGGAATGAAATTGTACTAAAGGAGGCGTCGCATGAGCCATACAGTAGAATCTAAGGCCTTTCGGAAGGACAGATGTTCTTTGCATCTCGCTTATTTGAAGCATAGTGGGGGTTATGATTGAATCTTTATGCATTAGAAAAAAATTGGTATAGGTGTATAAATCGTACATAGGTTGAGTAATATACATGTATTGTCATGCTGGATAGATTTAGTAAAACAAATATTTAATGCATTTTTTTACCTCTACTTTTAGACAGTTATAAAGCTTACCAGACATAATTTAATTCTACGATATCAATGTTGATTCCACGACTAAGGTAGATACTATTATTCGTTTTTTGTATTTCTGCAAAATGAAAATTAAATTTGAAACTCTTAGGGATAGCAAAACCCAATAACTTAGAATAACCCATTTTAACAACTGCATCGAAGATTTAATTCTCAACCAATTTATCCCTTACATTGACATATATATCACTTGACAGATTCAACAGATGTACCGACATCGTATGCTATCAACTTTTTCTGATGATTGCTACTCAAAAAAAGGCGCGCAGAGGCAGTAACAGCCGCGCACCGCCTACTAACGATGTACATCGCCGCCGGCAACACCAAATGTGCAACTCAGCGTGAGGGCGGAAGTCTTCCGCAATGCTCGTTGGCACAGAGCTGTCTGCTGCGTGGCATAGCAGACTATCTTACCTTACCTTGATGATTCTTTGAACGAAGTCCAGACGACGTTCTCCACGTCGCCCATTATGTGCAGACTGGGGAATATGTCTCACTGGTTTCACGTGCGTAGTCAAACTGACAGCCAGTTTTACCAAAACCATGCAGTGATAAGATCTATTAAGTTCAGTTGATAGCCAAATTCAGCAAATATATTGACTTAATATGATTTATTATAGTATCCGAGTTCAAGCTTTCTTTACCAAATATCTGCTCTAAATGTTATTTAGGATTTAGGAACTCCCACTTGACGGCCAGTTTCCCTGAGCAACTTCAGCTTTAATGATTTAAAAATGTCCCAGTTGACAATTTGATGGCCAGTTCAAGGGGTAAAACTCTTAGAAGGCAATTTGTAAATATCAGCAACGAAAATACATTGTCAATCCCTAGCTGTCTAGCTACACCTGGGAATTAGCGGAACGTGTAGGTAGCCTAGTATGTCCTGCTCGCTTTGTTGAGACTGCAGTGTATGAGCAGGGTAGGTACTTCAGAGTGGCCTATTTTTGCTGCAAATAGGCCTACTGTGTGTTTATTCTGGCATTGGAAGAGATATGACGCCAGAAGTCATGAAATGACGCTAAAACTTAAGGCTAAAACTGTTAGTTTATTTTTCTCACAAAACTATGGGAAAAGAAGTTCTTGCAACATTGATATTTTATAAAAAATAAAAATTCGCCATAGTACCAACCCTTTCTTTGCGTGTTTTTAATTGCAATTTTCAAAAAAACAAAAACACTAATGTTAATTTCACTATCAACCGGAGCACTATAACAGCTCATATCTCCTCGAAGCAAGGAGAGGGTAACGATAAATCTGAATTGGTACTGAAACTATGATTTCCTTTGTATCACTATAAAGATCCAATAAATAGTGTCTTTTGACAGTAACAACAACATCTGTAATTTTCGTAAAGATCTGTGCATAAATTTTTTAGTTAAACTGCTAACAAACATTAGTCAAACAGACCTATCTATCATCACCAAAATTTAATCGCTTATAGGCCTGCGTCTTTCAATATTACTAACAATTCCTGTAAATTTCATTAAGACCCGTTCTTAACTTTTTGAGTTTTTCTGGTAACGAGCATAAAAAACAAACACAGCGACAAACAAACGAACTAACAAATTATCACTAAGATTTTCTCACACACTCATTTGCTCCTCATAAAATACCTAATAATTCATGTAAATTTCATGAAAATCTCTCCATTACTTTTTGAGTAATGACAATAAGAATAAAAGAGGCCGAGAAACAAACACAACAAAAGAATGAACAGATCTTCACCAAAAGTTAATCAACTGTTCCTCCTAACACATGTAACAATCCCTGTAAGTGTCATGAAAATCCGTTCGTAACTTTTTGAGCAATCTTGGTGACAGACAAGCAAACTGACGTACAGAAAAAGAGACACCCTCGATGAAAACGTGACCTCCTTGGCGGAGGTAACTATTGTTTTAATAACTAATGCGTGATGACTACTACTAGCTACTTACATTGATTACATATCCATTATTACATATACAGTATCATAGCCTTTACTTATCACCAGCATCACATTGTTTTACATTTTCTTACTCACTTAAACCTTCGTAGCATTTACGTTCTTTCTTTCTCTGAATATTTTGATGCGCCCTTCATAAATAATTTTTGGTAACATCTCAGCCATTTTGTGGTGTCCACGTAACCCAGAATCTATACTTCAGCCTTATCCCCAGCTAGTGCAGGCCCTGCACGCGTTGCATGGTGAGTAGCATTTAAGTGCACCTCTAACAGGATTCCTGTAATCTACAAAGGCAGCTCCTTGCTTTGGTCCAAAGCCAAATGTCATCCAGAACCCGTACCTATCAAAGGAACTTAAGTGCTGCTCTAACATGACCATTTTGTCTCCTTCGGAATACGATCGTCTTGGACAGGCAAACGTTACACGATTGGGCTCCTTCGATCAGACTATATTTATCTGGGCTGCATGAACGTTGTCTACCCTGAATACAATATCGCTTTAAAATGTGGTATCTTTATTGCAAATGGTTATTGTGACGTACCTATATAATATGTGCCTGTTTGCAATAAACCTATTACCTCATCAGTTGCAGTATATGTTTTGTCCCACACACTACATGTATCTGAACCAAGCCTCTGTGAAAATGGTATAGGCATTTAGACGATGACAGCAGCGTGTGGCAACGAATAATCGCCTAAATATTTCCTCTCGCATGAGAAATAATGTTTGTCTATTTTGTTTACTCTTTTTTCTTTTGAGGTTTTAAGAAATTTGGGGTAAGTGACCATTCGAATATACTAAATTTTTGCGATTTTTTCCGACCCTATGGAATCGTTGTTGTCGTTACCGTTGCAGTAACGATATAATTTTGTCGCCCTGCAAACACGATTGGCTCTCCTAAACTAACATTTTTTAGCTTTGAGATAGATGATTTATCCTAGAGAGGCCGTTTCAAGCCGTTTTCAGTTCTTTACTTCTCCTCAGTTTTATTCTCCATATTACCAAAGAACATCTGTCCCGATTGAAGTTTTTGTAGACAGCAGCATGTCCTCTAACATTAAGCCTTAAACTTTTAGAACTTAATTAAAGTTGTGTGAATCAGGCTCATGTGTGTTAATTTGTGAACGAAGTACGAAGGATTCCAGTCGAGAGACTTCCTGAGGACAGACCTCAGCAATCTTTCATAAAGAGCGTAAAAATTACAGAGTAGTTCAGAAATATTAACTGGAATTTCCAATATTTCGGGGTAGAAAATATTAACTCACGATATCTTCTAGCCACTGCCGATATTAACTAGTAAAAACTTCTCTCCTAGATACCAACGCTGTCAATTTTAACTATCACTGTCTTCACTCCTATAGTAGTGCGGTCATTGTTAACAAACAAAACCTCTCTCTAAGTAGCTCTGTCAAAGTTAACTAGCTCATCTTTTTGACCAGTAGCACTACCGATGTTAACTAACAAAATCTTCTGACCTAGTAACGCTGATAACACGTAACTATGAAAATCATCTCTCCTGCAAGTACTGCTGCTGTTAACTAACAAAGTCTCCCCTAGCAACTCAGCAGATGTATGGAGCAGATCGCCGAACTCTCACATTCACGGCCAGCTCCCATGACTTACTGGCTTCCTCATTCATACTAAAATTGGATAGAGCGAACAATGTAATAAAGTATATATACCTGCTGGCGTGCTGCGGTGGGCACATAATAATAGAAGGCAATAGGAAGAGCCAGCTAACTCCCTTTTAAAAACAGGGTGGTCGTTTGACTCCAGCATCCTGCGCTGTACCATTAAGGTCTACGACTTAAAAAGAGATATGTGAGCTAAGGCTAGAGTTTCCTTGTTCCTTAACGCCTTGGCCTAAGGAAAATTGACTTTTGCAACTGTTTTTATTAATATTTTCGTTAGAATATATTCTTTAATCATATTAACGACTCATCTAAGAGCGCGAACTAACTCTGAGATATTCAAAGAAAAATTCTCAAAGCGTCGAGTTTGGCTACACTGGAGATGCCACCGGGTTTCAAGAGTATACACTAGCGTAATGCCTAATATGTCAAACCAAGCATTGACAATGGTAGATTAGATTAGATAGCTGGCAGTAGACCGACCAACGGGCTTATTTCCAGGGAGTAGGCAGGATGCACGCTATGCGGTATTACTGTCAGAAGTATGTAGACATTTAAAGAAGAAAAGAAACTCTGCCGAGAGGTGATTGTGCAAGCACGATTAATTGCAGCGGATATATGTTGATGCTGGTACATGGTAGTACCGTCAATATAGTGATGATGGTACATGGAAGTACTGCCAATATATTGATAATGGTACATGGAGATACTTTCAATATATTGAAAGGTTTATTTCACACAGATATACATTACAATACTGAAGACTTTCAGATCACAATACACATACAGTAATATATCGGCATAACCTATAGAGAAGTTGTGAAACTTTTTGTGCAACAAGTAATGGTTATACTAGTACAATTGCATGACATGATCATTATACCGTTCTTAAAGGCGTTATTAGATCTATAGCGTCTAATAGGTGCGCTAGTATTCTATTAACAAGAGACGCTATTTGAAACATAGTTGACCGTTTTTCTACGTCTACACGCACATTTGGAAGATTGAGAATGGAGCGTCTCATCTCATAGTTTTGTTGGGGAATGAGTGAGCAGTAATATTATTCATAAATAACAGGGTAATTATGTATGAGTGAACGGAAAAATGCAAGTAGCGAATAATTATACACATCTTTAAATTGCAACATTTGTAACTTGCGGTACATATCATTACGGCTCATTAACGATATGCTATTACTGTCTCCTTTAACACGATATATTCGCCTTAGCATTTAATTTTGAAAAACTTCTAGTTTGCTAATGTAACAATGAGGGGCTGAACCCCAAACGATAATATTTTGAATTAACAAAGAATAGGCTAATGAACAATAAATTTGTTTCAACGAATCACGATTGACATTATGAGACACCGCATATATTACACCATGAACTCTACTGAGCTTACGCCCTAACTCTTCAATGGGGGTTTTGAAGTACAGTTTATCATCAAAAATCAAACCAAGATATCGAAGCTGAGACACCCATTCCAATTCTTTAACATTGAAATGAATCGTCGGTAATTCAGGACGAGAACATGGATGAATAATATTAGCTTAGTTTTGTCCTCATGGCAATCTATCTATTTTGAGTTAACAATTCTGACAATTTACTTAAAAGTTTTTGAGTATCGCTTATGGTCGATAGAAAAATGCATCCATTAGTATAGAACACTGCATCAACACCACACAGAACACAGTTCATGCCAAGGGTAGTTATATGATTATTAAAAATATAGAAAAGCAACGATCCGAGTACGCTTCCTTGAGAAACTCCAATTTTAATAGGTAAAAAATTATATTTAAAGGTATTACAGAGTACATATTGGTTACGGTTGGATAAGTAGTTTGCTAATAATGCATTTGCTATCCCACGAACACCATAGTGTTCAATTTTTTTGACAACAACTGTTTGTCAACCGTATCGAACGCTTTCCGCATATCTAAAAAGATGCAGACCCCATAGGATTTATCGTGGAAACGCACTAATAAGTCAGTCACTAGATGAAATATCGCTAAGGTGGCATTAGATTTTGCACAGAAGCCAAATTGTCGGCTGGAAATTACGTTATAATCGCTAGGAACTCGGTTAATCTGGAGTGAATTGATTTTCCAAATATTTTGTTGAACGTTGAGAGCGTTGATATTGGTCTGTAATTTGCTACATCGTTTAGATTGCCTGATTTGAATATTGGTATAACACGAGCATGCTTTAGAAAACTGGGGTACATGGTAATGGTGCATGGAGATACTGTCAAGATGTTTATTATGGCAACTGGAGATGCTGTTGATATATTAATAACGGTACATGGAGATACTATCAATGTGTTAATTATGGCATCTGAAGATACAGTCGATATTCAGTGGTTGGTTGCTGTATTGGTGACATCGCTGTTTCTTCCCTGTGTGCCCAGTCGCTGCCTGTCAGCTCAGTTTCTGTACGGCTGTTACTGAAGACGGTTGTTTCGAGGTTAGTTGTAGATGCCCCTTATAAATTAATATTATTGAGATTGTTTCAACGCTATGGGGTCAGGTATATTTCTACGAGGACTCTGGCATCATAATTTTCGCCAGTAATGAAAAGCCTAAAAATTGATACTGGTATCTAGACATGCGATCAGTACTAAAAATGCCTAACAGTCACAACACTACTTCAATATAGCGTCAATAATGAAAGGAGCAAACATGCATGATAAGGAGACTGAGACATACCTTCAGTAACATAGGAGTAAAAACTTATACTGTTTTGGGATATACTGTACCTTCGATAATGAATGAAGTAAAAAAATTGACACGTATCAGTATACTAGAATTGAAACTTTTAGTGGTAATTGGATCTACCGTCTGTACGTAATGAAAAGATAGAAACTGATAATGGTTATTGTAGATGCTAGAGGCAGCAAAAGAACGAAAGTAATATTGCGATCGCGCAAGATGTTCGTAAGTTCTGTACATTAAAAACTATAAAGAATAAGGGCTATTAAAATTCACTCGTTGACTTATTTTCATGAAAATGCTTTAGTATTCGTGTAAAGATTTTTGTAAAGCTGTAATAGCTGGATACCCTGTACTCAATAACATAGGTAATAATTATTACTGTTGATTACTGTTGATGTAAACGTGCATATTTTGTTTATTTTGTTTAGAAGAGTAACATCGTCTTTGTTAGCAGCTTTTATTCATCATTGTCTTCAAGTGGTGGAAGAGTGTGTCAAACTTGTCAAAATTAATAATTTATTTTCTTCGTTGCAGATATCTATTACGATACAAAAAATTTCACCTCCATTGATTCCTAGTTTTTGTTGATAAACCATTGATAAACCATGCGCAATCGTACCGTTTTTTTTTTTCATGCTATATTTCTCTCTATATAGATATAATCTCTGTGTACCCTATAGCGTTGTACAGTCGGGCACAATGTAACGTAACCATTCCATATTTTTCTAGTATTGACGTGATCTACTGCATGGCACACTAGTAGCTGGACACTGGCGACTTCCTGTAGGAAGTTGCGGTCCAATCAATAGTAAAGAAAAGGCAAGAGTTCTGCGACTTCAGCCATTCTTCCTTGAATGGTTGGGTTACAGATGACCAGCAGCCGTAGGTGCCTACATCTGATGTAGTCTTTCATTGTTCTCTAATGATGGGCTGCTGTACACTATAGATCTATTATTACCTCCGCCAAGAAGATTATGTTTTCGTCAAATTTGTTTACTTGTCCTTCTCTCTGACTTTCAGTTATTCTGTCTGTCATCAAGATAACTCAAATAGTTATGCACGGATTTTGACAAAACTTGCATGGGTTGTTAGGTATGTTAAAAAGAACAGATGATTAACTTTTGGTGAAGATCTGTGGATCCGTTTGTACGTTTGTTTGTCTGCCTATTTTTTTTAGTGCAATAACTTAAAAAGTAATGGACGGAGTAGAGTAGAGCCGATGTCGAGATAGTTTATTCCTAATTGCGCCTCCTGGCTGATTAGTATCACTGTGCGGATCGCTCTTTGACGGAAATAATAATCCACTTGAAAGCCGTCATATTATGAGATATAAATACATAATTTCAAATTTACATGTTTGTACTGTAGGTCATGCTGTATGTACCGCCATTCCTATTGGATGTAATCAGGTGAAATAGTATTAAGCCATGTAGATCTTTCCTCGGGAAGCAATTACTGTATTTTCCATTTACCTTACTTAAAGTGAACAAGCAGTAATGTTAATATTAGTAGAAAGAATTATATCTTATTTTGCTTCTCGCGTGAGGGTGATTGTTAGGTAGCTCTATAGCGGAGCCAGTCCAGTTAACTCGTTTGGTATGTGATGGCACTAAGCCATGTAGATTGGGTTGTGAATATATAGCTGTAAAATTTCTAACAAATTAATGTACACACAATGTTTTTTTAATGTAAGCTGTAGTATAATAATCCAGGAACTAAATGTTAAATAAATAAATGAATAAATAAATAAATAAATAAGTTAATAAATAAATAAATAAATAAATAAATAAATAAATAAATAAATAAATTTTCATGAGTTGTTAGGTTTATTACAGAGAGTAAATGATCAAATTTTTGTGATGATCTGTTTGTCGTTCGTTTGTTTGTCATTATGTTACGTTTTATGCTTGTTAGCGCAATAACTCAAAAAATTGTCAATAAATCCTTATGAAATTTTCAGGAATTGTTAGTAATGTTAAAAGACATAACTTAGTAAATTTTGGTGATGATCGGTAGGTCCGTTTGTGTGTTTGACCAATGTTTGTTAAAATGTTTGCTAGCGCACTAACTGAAAAATTATTGATGGATCTTTATAAAATTTTCATGAATTGTTAGTCATGTTAAATGACATAATTGATTAAATTTTGGTGATGATCGGTTGGTCCGTCTATGTGTTTGACTAATGTTTGTTGATATGTTTGTTAGCAGCATAACTTACAAAGTTATGAACAGATCACCAAGAAAATTACAGGCATGTTAATATTATTAAAAGGCATACGTGATCATATTTTGGTGTTGATAGAAAGAAAATCATGGTTTCAGAGCCGATTTCAATTTATCGTTACCACTGCCTCGCTTAGCGGAGGTATGCACTCTCAGAGTGCTCTAGTTAGATTATACCTCCCTAATATTGTACTGTTAGAAGGACATAGTCATACCATACTTCCCTAACGTAGTAATACTATATCATATATAATGATACCCTGCTAGAACAGATCCCTTTACCATGCGTAGCGTACCCTTCAGCTATGGACTAGAGTACACTAGGCAGGCTTTTTCTATTAACTGTACCGTCCCAAACAAAGCCTACTTAAGATGATAAACACTTGCCTATCACAGGTACAGTTGCGACACCATCTTGTTCTAAAATTCAAGGTTAGAAAATCGATGAAGGAAACAAGTATATTTCTGGCACTTCCTGACTTAGGCCCTCAGGTAAGTAAAGTGCAGCAGGCAGATGGTAGCTAGCGGCGAGCCAAATTCTTGGGCAGTAAGGTAGGAAGAAGTGGCCCTAAATGCACCATATAATTGTGGTGTTGATTTCAGGGTCTTCTGGCTCATTAGTGCAAAGCATAGATTGAACTTGTGTTTGTTCTTAGCAACACAACTTTAAAAAGATTTTCTTGGACTGTAATTAGCGCTCCAGACGCTTGTTAATGAACTTATTTACATTAACTCTTTTTCTTTAGGACGAAAATTGTACAAAAATATATGTTATAGTCCCTATAATTGTTCTGCTTGAAGTTTTTATTATTGCTCTATGTCTTTAATTAGCGTTTGATACTTTTCACACATGTAAATGAGCTACTAAAATGAGCTTTAAGGATGAATTTCCTAAAAAAATACTGTAATAAAGTACCCGCTTAATAGCTTACGGGAAGTTTTTAGTAATACTTTCCTGGCTATAAGTAGTAGAAAGTGTGTTGTAGACGATATTAAACAAATTTATTTACACGACTTTTGAAGACTAAACTTGCGAAAAAAAAGTGCATGCCTGTGCCTTATTATCGTCCGCTAACGAAGTGAGAGAGGTGATATTGTTTTCGTTGAAGATTTAAGTATATATATTTATATTTGTATATATATTTGTAAATATATTTGTCTATACACCCAATAAGTGGTCGAAGGAGTTGAGCAATGTTCATGATTTTTGCAGGGTATCTGATGGGTTGCCCTCGATGTGACCCATGCCTTCGAGGCTTGACTTGTCTTAAACTTCAGACAGAAGCTTTGGCTTTATCTCTTCGAAATGTGTTGCAAGCGTTGCAAATATTGCGATTACGATAAGCCTGCTCAAAATTGTATTTTACTGAGTAACACTGAAATTCTTGAAGTCTGAAGCATGATTTTAAGAGAACTTGATTACGAAACTATTAAAATTTTGTTCCATCTAAGAATTTCTTCAATCTTGGATCGTGACCTTGGAGACTTTTAGACAAGGTCCCAGTGGTGTTGTGCACGCCGCCAGGCTCAGTTGAAGTAGTCTTGATGTTGGTCTCTTAATTAATTTTTTACAGTCTGCTGTAGGAAGCATAAGCGGGGGCTCTATTGACAACAGTTTTGTGTGTCAACTACGCTCTCCCGGGAGCAATGTCTGTTCTGTTCTGAGAGCTCCGTGCGTGTCTGAGTATGTCGCGTGATGTTGTGCTGAACTGTGGGTCATGAGTTTCCGTAAGGTTCTAGAATTCACTGTTGCAGTGATTCATAATTGCTTAAATAACAATAGACCGCTTTCATGGAGAACCAAACAAATTCTTACTCTTAGACACTGCGTCTGCCTAAGTGCACTACTGCTCAATATTTGGCTTAGACAAGACAAGCTTTCCAATAAAGAGAACACTACAAAATAGGTTACTTGCGTACACAACTGAAAGTGAATGTCTCATTCTACTTTTCTGCATCCAGAAGCCTTTTTTAAGCTTGTGGTCACAAACTCGTCGGGCAACAATTATTATGGAAATGTTCAGCCATGACCTACTTTTCCTCTTAACTCAGAAAGTCCTAGTAATTATTGAAAGAAATAATTAGAATTTTCTATCCTTCGGCTCAGCCGAGGGAGCTAGCAGTATCGCAGTGTTAAAGCCTGCTCCACACGGGCCAGAACCATCGGCCGTACAGCTCTCCAAAATATAGGGGGGGGGAATCGCTGCCAAAAGGCCGCTCTCAGCTCTAGCGCTGCAGAAAAGAACGCTACAGCATCTAGTCAATCATGCACTGCAGCTAGTGAGAATTGGAAGGCTATAATTTTAGGCCCCAATTATTGAAAGGAGTCTTCTAAAAGTTTAGGCTTGTCACGTTTAAGCAAACGTTACCTGCGGGCAATAGTCGCTACGTGGGCACTGCGGCCTCCTGATCCCAGTTGCGACCCAATCAAATGACTGATGAGGTCGGAAGCTTGCAGCCTCCACCCTCTTATTAGACTCCTGAGGTCCGACTGCTGCCTTCGGATTTTCTGTGTTTGTCATTCCCAGCTGCAGCTTAGATTAGATTATTTATGTTTATTTATTTATGTGTAAATTAGATTATTTATGTTTTGAATGGCTTGTGGGTGGGTTGATTTGAGCCGAGTTGCGCTTGGCTCGGTTGGGTTGAATTTCAATCGAACAACTAAATTAAGTACACACAGAGGAATAGTACAGTGGCTTATCACTAGAATTAAATTCGATACAGAAAGCGACTGAAAGTATCAGTACATATTATACTGCATTGAGGCTCATATAGTTTGTCCCTGTTTACAAGAGCCATTACAAACTACGCTCATCAGCAAATTAGCAGTTTTCTATCCTTCTTTAGGTACTGAAAGCGCATTTCTTTGTTTTGACTTTCAAGCAGCCCCTATACTTATGAGCAAATATCACACTAGCACTATATGACCTTGTTTTGCTAGGTTGGATTAGATTACGCAGCAGGAGACGGTCAGTGCCTCTGTCAACTAAACGTCACATCAATGATAAACGTCTATGCACTGTATCATTGCTTTATTCTGTAAATAGTCTACAATTTTCACTCCGCACTAAAAATCATATCATTATGCATAGACTCTTTTACTGTATTTTCACAACAGTGTAAGCTTCTGCAACTTTTGCAGAAGCGAAACTATTACTCTTTTCAACACATCACAAAATTTAATATTATCATTTTAACATAAAAAGAAGCACCATTTTCACAGCACTGTACACACTCCACTATTTTGCCACATTGAATGAACTTTACCCTTTTCATTGCACTGACTAACTACATCACCATTATGTAAGCCCTCCACCATTAAGTTTTTTATTACACCGAAAACACTCCAGCATAACTCTGCACAGCAAACACCACCGCTTACAATACTCTCCTACTCCCCCATATCCCAATCTTATCTCTGCCTGAGAGCTGCAGCACTCTACGCCGAACTTCCGCAATTTGCATCGCAATGATTTAAATCCTCTCAATAGGCACGTGCACGCGCGTGTTTGGAATTAAAATGCGCCCTTCTACCCCAAACCGAATTAAATCCTGGTACACTTAATCCCGAAATTTTGGATAAAACAAAAGAAGTCTGCTAGCGTGCGTACCGCCACCTGGACAATGCTAACAAATATAAAGTAAGCGATTGGGAAGATGGACGGCGTCAACCCCTTGGGGACAAAGGGAGTATCTATAGGAGGGCGCAAGAGGAAGTAACGAGATGGCATAAGTAGCAACTTTGTAATAATACATAATATGCACCCTATAGAGATGTGTGTTCACAAGTGTATATAAGAGCACCCTTGGGAATTTTTAGCATAAGTGATCTAAGAATAAAATGCATACCTAAGTTTGAGGTACATTAATCGGTATGCACACTAGAAATAAATGCTCATTTGTTTACTACAAAACACGTAAACTACTTCATAACTTGACACGCATTGCATGTTGGAACAGCGAAAAGAATCTTATCAATTGCATTCATTTTATATTACTCCGATGACGTTCTACGATTTTTTTGTTGTGTCTGTTGTAACACATAGGTCGACTAAATAGCAAATGAAATGACTAAATCAACCCACTTTTATAAACGCACATTAATTAATACTAGCGGGACCAGTGAAAATTCCACGGTCGCTTAGTTAATGTCTTCACTTTTTATAATGAACCAATATTAACCCACGCTATTATAACTCACTTTAGTTCGACCTAATGCAGCGTTTCAACCTAACCTACCCATAAATCGCGCCTGGTCCTTAATTCTAACGAACTCCGTCTAACCTCAAGTGCGCCGCACACGAGAGTCGAAACATGAATACGTTACTCCATTTCCTTCCCCTCGCGCTACTGTGTATGCAGCTATGACTTGTCTAGTATAATTATATTCAAAAACTGCTTAAACGTCGAGCCGCGGCAGCTATTCCGCTACAGCGTGGATCACTTGCTCACATTAGTCTCTGTCTTTGAATTACTGTTGAGTTTCACTTCACATCTGTGCATATTTGTAATCGATGTGTCTTGATAGATTCAACCGTTATCATGCGCACAAAAACGTCTGTTCCAAGAATGTGAAGCGCTCCAGTGTTCCGACTCGTACGCAGCGAGCGTAACGTAGTCAGCGTATTCCAACTCGTAGCAAGTCCATTCCTAATAGTGTGGGTACACTATCGCAATAATTGCTCAGTCACTTAACTTTTCGCTTTGGCCGTCAATGTTGCCGTGACTACTACTAATAGCGATTGAAAGTCACATTAAAACTATACGTCATTGAAACTTTAAATTAACTCAGAAGTAGGAGGTACAGATTCCCAAAGGTTGGCCATTGCTGCTTGTTATAACGTACAAACTGCCAGAAGCGACTCATACCTTAGATATTCTTTGTAGTGGCATAGCAATGTCCAATCGGATACAAAATTGCGCGCGCCCTATGTCACCCTATATATACATGCACAATATATCTAAACACTATAGCACTGGTGGACCGCGCAGACATTTACAAGCAAAATTTTCGCCATTATGTATCATGATAGAGAAATGAAGACAGTATAAGTAAATATAGTAATCTCGCTTTTCGGGGGAACTTTTCTCATTGCATGCCTTCTATATTTACACGCCTTCGCTATCCTTTGTTTCTCATCGTCTGAAGATAACATTTAGGAGTTCATATCATTTTTAACATTTCCATTTTTCATCGGTTTATTTGATGATTTCAATTCTACTGCGGGACCCGTGGCTGCTTTACACTTGATGTGCGATAGCTTGCCAACAAAATACAACACTCAGCCCATTTAAAAAAAAATTGATTCATGTCGATGAAAGCACTTTTTCTGTTAGTTTACGGCATTTCTCTAAACATCGCACTTGCACTGGAAAAATGCAGTTTAAAATGGAGCAGTTGAGAACAGCTTGGTTTGAACCCTATTATGGCTTACAAATTTTCCCATACTTGGATCGCTATGCAACCCCAGCAAAGTGTATATTACACGTGAAAAAATTCAAGTAATAATCGATATTTTTCTTGATATAGACCGTTGCGGAATCTACTCTGATTTGCTTCATTTTCTTAATTGATCCATAGTCATGCTGTCAACCTTAAGTCCTCTTTTCTATGATTTGCCGTTTCCACATTTTCCTTTAATTCACTTCTGTTACCTGTCTGCTTCAAGTGTTTGTTAACTGTATCGCATAGACGATTCAACTCGCTCTCTATTCATTGACTGTAATAGTCTCGTACTCCGTATACGTTCCCTATCTTTCTTCTTAAGAAGACGTGCGTCTTCAATATAGCGAGAGGCAAAAGTAAATCTCGAGTAAAACGCTGCAATAAACGTTAATGTAACTCCAGCCAGCTTGTATACATGTAAGCGTTCCGTAGCCAAGTTACCGTCTTGCGAACTTAAATATCTGTTTCACTGAAGTGCTGAAATTTTTGGCCTACGAAAATTCGCATTGTCGGAGAACGAAAATGCACGATGTTGAGCTGGAGGAACACAAGGTAATAGACAAAAATGCATGGAATAGCAAGAGATGCTTCAGCGATCCCCTCTGAACAGAGATAATACTGCTGTAGAAGAAAAAGAGAAAGACGGTAAGCTAGAAGAAATAGTTGTCTACTACCCGAGAAGAATCATCATCTTGTGAGCGTTCCGTTGGTCATTTGTCGAATTTACGCGTCGTGACGTGAAAGAAAAAAGTTACAAAATTGGACTCCAGAAACTCCATAAATGTTGTTTCGATTACAAGAAGTGTTTTTATGTAGTAAGACGTGTCATCAGAGAAAGGAATAAGGATCAGCCTTCGCCATTTTCTGCAACCTTGTCATCGATTTATATAATCTGCAGTCTGGCCTATTTTTCGCCTATCTATTTCGTTAAGAGCGTGACACGGAAGATAGCTACATATAAATATATTAACAAATAAACTCACGAAGGTGTTTATTATAGTGTATTGATATGAAATTTGGTACCATGGAAGGTAAGATACGTGTAAAATGAACTTCATATCTTTCTTTCAAAATTGACTGAAATGTTTTTCAAGAGAGAGCTGAAAGAAAACATTTGAGGTTGAACTTCTTTCCAGCAAAAATCAGAAGTTCTTGCCCGTTGAATTTTCCCCTTTCTTATAATGAAAAGCTTAACGTGCAGACAACGTATGAATGGACAGACGAACGAACGGATGGAGCCTCAAGTAAAATCAACACAATATAATAAACACCGTCGTGTGTTTATTTGTTTCCATTTTATATATTTCTACGTTTATATATTTATACGTATACATATTTATATATTTCTATGTTCCGGCTCATGCTTTTACAAAAATAGGCGAAAAATCGGCCAGGGGGCAGATTTTGTTATTAGGTTGAGTTTTCATGGAGTTCGGTGACCAGATCGTAGAAGATGTCGAAAGTTGGCTCCTTATTTCTGGTTCCTAAACATATTTAATTCTTGCTTGAAAAACTTTTTGGAATCGAAAAATGGAGATATTACAGCTTCTCTTAGCGCGGCCATGCAATCTTATTTTATAACTTTCTCCACACATCCAGCAATGTATTTGTTCTCAGTTTACCATGTACAAATTCAGAAGGTAATTTACAAAGGGCGGAGAAGGCGATGATTTTTCCTGGCAGTAGACATCATCTTTTTCCGCTTACCGTGTTCATTTGACGGACCTAATTTCACTTCAACACAAAATCTTCGATGTACTGAAGGCTGATTCGCTATTATGGATACGCGGCGGGTAATTTTAATTCATTTAAATTCACTGAGGCTTGCTGCTTTCTAATGTAAGATTTTTTCCGCATGTAGTCCATTGTGGGAGACGATTGTGCTTCTTCCTTGAATTGAAAGAGGGAGCACTTATCTCTTATCAAAATTTGAGACGGCTGTTGTAGCGTATCCTTCAGAAGCCTATTAGTGACAAAGATATATTGAATGAAGACGGGTCGTCTCAAATTCTTCGCCGTCATTCTTGACAGCACGGGCACTCTAGTTATAATATATATTGTGGTAACTAACGCAAGAAACACACACACTTACTCCACAAATATCAGAATACACAAACACAGCTACAGAAATACAGCACACACATACTTAAACAACTACGCACAAACAGATATGGACACACACGCATCTACCGTTACATAGATATACAGATGTGCATATAAATATAGTCCCCTATACACATCAAGATATACTCACACCTACAAGCTCAAACATTTACACAGGTGCGCGCGCGAGTACTCTTTTATACACAGTAGACGCACTCACACTTACACGCACACACATACTTAAACACGCCTATATAATACAAGTGCACACTCACATACGCACAAGATGGAAGTAAAACGAAACCATTGAATACAAACTTCTTTACAGCAGGCTGATGAAGTCCCTCTGAGTCAGCCCTCAGAGAAAAGCCTTCTTTCATTTTATCGCTTCAATTTCTTCACAAAAGAGCCGGGGGAATTCAAAGAGATTTTGCGAAGTTAGAACGAAAAACTCAGTGGATTCTCGGATGCAAATTTTCTAGGGTAAAAACCCTGGGCTTCGCTCAAAAGTTGCGCCAGCCAAAAACTTGACAATTTGCTTCACTTTTTGAGCTCTTGGACAAACACTGCAGTCGGCAGGGCGGCGCATGCAGGCAATGGCTGTTGGGAAACACGAGTGTGGAGGTTTTTTTTCCTAAAAATGGCAGGAAACATTTGCTGTTAGGCTTTTTGAAAGTATTCTTCCATGTACAAAAAGTCAACAAGTACTTATTTCTTAGTGCACTGGTTCTACCATTTTTTCGTTTTAACTAGGGAACATATTTCCTCTTGAGGAGCCGCAAAACTTTGTTTCAATTTATTGTCATAAAATTTAGCGGGGAACATGTGTCGCACTTGTCAAAATGGCCCTCGTTTTTTTCGGGGAGGAGGGGGGGAGGTGGGGACAGGTGTTTACTTTCAAGATTTCAACTCAATTTCGTATAGGTATCCTTCATATCAAAAAATGGCTTAAGTTTTTTGCTCTTAGGGCTCTGCCAAACACCAATTTTAAGCTTTTTGCTCTTAGGGCTCTGCCAAACACCAATTTTAAGTTTTTTGCTCTTAGGGCTCTGCCAAACACCAATTTTATAATGGGTGTCCCAAAATTCCCAGAAAAAATTTAACTCGCAGTTCCTTACCACAAAATAAGCATATTTCAGTCTACACAGACATGCCCCAAGGTGTTTCGTTTTAAGACAAAGAGTTAAAATATGATAAGTGCGATTTATTGCAATGGCGAACTACTTCACTTTACAGCGAAGAAAAAGTTTTACTTCTGGCAATTGTTTACACTGAGCAGTCGGTCTGCAATATGTCTACCTTCAGACCACAATATGGACCAACTATCGAGTAGTGAATTCGCAGATGTACATACAGTATGTACTCAATTGATAGTATCGTGAACTTTAATTCTAGGAGAGCAGTTAAAATTTAGAGAGAAAGATATCCCATCACAGTCTCCTGATGTGCCGTCTTTTAATTTCTACCTATGGGGACACCTAATGAGTGTAGTATACGAAGCACCAGTTCTCTCCGAAGAAATTATCAGCAGGATCATTGAAGGCTGTGCGATCGAGGATTTGTGAATCTCCTGGTATCTTCGCACGGGTTCGACACTTGCTCCCTCCGCCATCGCCTCCACGCGTGTATCGAACCCGATAAACGTCATTTTGAATAACTACTGTAATTATCTAATTCAACTTAATCCCCGCATTCATGAACATAATTCGTATTCTGGTTATGAATTTTCACTTACCCGCCATTACAGTAAATGGCACTTCTTTTAACTCCTCGTCTCTTCTAAAGAAATACTTTGACATATGCATTTTCATTGTAATGAACCTTTGCTTAAAATTGGTTGAAAGATTTCCGGGACACCTTGTATATGTACCTACATACCTCTTATGTGATGTTAACTAGTTTCATAAGATGGTTCGACTAGTGAATATTTCGTGAAACAAACTGTAGTATCCCTTGATGTGAGTATTCTATAAATCGGTTGGGTGCTAATGGAGTTCTTATGTGAGTTTGTCACCGTACTTGGTTATGTAGGTTAACTTTAGTACTGAGTAAATAAGTTCAGACTACGGTGCAGAATGGTGAAGGAACGTCACCAAGATCACCTTGTTTATTTATATCTTAATACAAGACCNACCGTTATCATTGACCGGTATCATTGAATTGATCGTTATCATTGACCGTTATCATTGAATTGACCGTTATCATTGAATTGACCGTTATCATTGACCGTTATCATTGAATTGACCATTATCATTGACCGGTATCATTGAATTGACCGTTATCATTGAATTGACCGTTATCATTGACCGTTATCATTTTTATACTTTGTCTTTGCAAATTGAAAGCTGCGTTTAAGAGAGTTCAACTAAGCGTTCGGACGATTAGCTGAAGGAACTCGTTTTTTTCGACCAGCGTGTGCAGCAGCCATGAGACCAACTGAGTATCATGTGAACCATGTGACTTGTAACGGCTTCTGCTTTGTAAACGGTTTTCGGCGATGAATGTCATTATATGGAACGCTATAGGGTTCGACGTGGTCAGCAAGTGTTATGACGATGACACACGCTAGTCAAAAGAACGAGTATCGTCATCTTTTCGTGCAAACGTTATATTGAACTCATGTAAGCATAGCTTTGAGATGGCCAACAAATGGTGTAAAAATGTTTACCGTCAGTTCAGTTTACTCCGCAAGTGCTGTTAGTTAACTTTCGGACATATCATTATATCTGGAGGGATCTACAACTCAAATTGTTTTGCAATTTTGTGTTATTCAAGTAGGCACATCAATACATTGGGACGAAAAGGTGACGCTACTAATTCTTTTGACTAGCGTGTGGCATCACTATTAGAAATACAATTATACTAGGCACGTCTAAAAAAGTTTCTGTGACCGTTACTACTCCTTAACGTGTTTCAACATTGAAATATAATGTACGTTCATGTGAAATAAACTTCACTCGAAATTAAGAGACATATTCGAAATTGCGCAATTGCTATAGAAGAATTTTTGCAATGACAACTTAGATTTCAAACCACTTGGATACTTGAAATCTAGCCAAGCCCAAGTTGTGACCTATAGCGACAAAATCGGATGAGTAAGGAGCAACGTTCCCGTGTTTCGACTCTCGTCTGCAGCGGTCTTTAGAGGTAAGATAGCTTCAGCAAATAAAGAGCGTAAGGTTTTTTGCTTCCGGTATAGGTTATGGAAAGGCAGAATAGGTTTTGCAAAAGCCATCACCGTTGTAGCCTAGCCTATATTCCGTGAGTGAACCGACAAACGAACGGTCACGGCGTAATGCAAATATTTTTTTACTTATAAAATACTTTGCCGCGTACCGATGTATGTTTCTTTCTACACGATATTAGATTTTTAGCTTGTAAGGTTGTTAAAGTAAGATATTAATTCAAACAAGTATCTAAACCTCGTAGACACCCGCATTTTTTTAACCTCGATAAAATGTTCGAAAAATGTTAGCCTCTAAGCATAGCGTCAGTTGCCGCGGTGTTGTTGAAGTGCTAAGCTGTTCATTAACAACTGTTCTGTTGTTCATTAAGCATTAGGCAAATATTTTCTAGACACCCCACTGAAAAACGCAAATTTAACACACCAGTATATCTCCAAAACTAAGCATTTTCTACGTCTGAGACCTATAAATTTGTGTTTAGTGTACCAATATATAATATTATATGCATATGATTTGAAATTCCTAGTTTCGATTTGGGGTTAGAGTAAGAATGTAGGTACTGAAATCGCTTCCCACCTCAACCAATCAGAAAGCTTGGCTCTTTCAACTGCCGGAACGCCATTGGCTTGTGACGCGCACTGAGGTCACAGCCAATCAGTGGAATTAGCAAACTCGTTATGAGTTGCCTATACTGAAACCCGATTAGGTTTGCCTTGTGACGTCTCGCATGGCTTTGTTTCAATCACGTGAAAGGATACGCTTGTCTTTCTGCAGTGACTTTAACGATCATTCTATATCTGCCCACATCTTTTTATTTACCTGGGCCCATGTCTACTACCGTAACAACATTGTAGAATTGTGTGTATTGTAACTTACAAAATCTCTACAAGCTGAGAGAAACACGACCTATGAACCCCACGCTGGTAACTGTAATTATAAAACGTTATGCACGCATCCAGGTGCACTCACCTCTGTGCTCCAGGCCAATGATTAGATTAGATTAGATTAGATTAGATAGGCGGCAGTAGACGAACCAATAGGCCCATTCCCAAAGAGACACCGGAACATACGCCCCGGCACTCTATGAGCTATTGCCATTATGTTAGNGTTCTTATGTGAGTTTGTCACCGTACTTGGTTATGTAGGTTAACTTTAGTACTGAGTAAATAAGTTCAGACTACGGTGCAGAATGGTGAAGGAACGTCACCAAGATCACCTTGTTTATTTATATCTTAATACAAGACCATTAAGATAATTATGATCCAAGTGAAGTAGCTAGGCATTGCTCTACGTTCATACAGTCATGCTTCAAAATATCCAAACGCTTAGGCATGTACTGATAAACACGCTGTGTGTAAGATAACAGATTTATTTAAAAAAATATGTTAACCGTTCAGTCAATTTGGTAAGTGGGTGTTTTAAAATTCTCATCTAATTTGATGTAAATTGCTGCTCAGAAAACTGTGTAGTTTGCAGTTCTGTAAACAGACACAGCAATTCATTCGAACGCGATGAGTGATTAATAACTTAGAGCCTGTTCACACACTGGTCAAAAGAATTAGTATCGTCATCTTTTCGTGCAAACGTTATATTGAACTCATGTAAGCATAGCTTTGAGATGGCCAAGAAATGATGTAAAAATGTTTACCGTCAGTTCAATTTACTCCGCAAGGGCCGTTAGTTAACTTTCGGACATATCATTATATCTGGAGGGATTTATAACTCAAAATTTTTTGCAGTTTTGTGCTATTCAAGTAGGTACATCAATACATTCGGACGAAAAGGTGACGCTACTCGTTCTTTTGACTAGCGTGTGGCATCACTAAAGAAATACAATTAAACAAGGCACGTCTAAAAAAGTTTCTGTCACCGTGACTACTCCTTAACGTGTTTCAATATTGAAATAAAATGTACGTTCTTGTGAAATAAACCTCACTCGAAATTAAGAGACATATTCGAAATTGTGCACTTGCCGTAGAAGAATTTTTGCAATGACAACTTAGATTTCAAACCACTTGGATACTTGAAATCTAGCCAAGCCCAAGTTGTGACCTATAGCGACGAAATCGGATGAGTAAGGAGCAACGTTCCCGTGTTTCGACTCTCGTCTGTAGCGGTCTTTAGAGGTAAGATAGCTTCAGGAAATAAAGAGCGTAACGTTCTTTGCTTCCGGTATAGGTTATGGATAGGCAGAATAGGTTTTGCAAACGCCATCACCGTTGTAGCCTAGCCTATATTCCGTGAGTGAACCGACAAACGAACGGCCACGGCGTAATGCAAATATTTTTTTACTTATAAAATACTTTGCCGCGTACCGATGTATGTTTCTTTCTACTGCTATAATCTAAAAATCGAACATTCCAACAATTTCATTCTATAATTAAGTTTGTTCATAGATTTGGAGCATCTGTGGCGCATTTTTTTAACCTCGATAAAATGTTCGAAAAATGTTAGCCTCTAAGCATAGCGTCAGTTGCCGCGGTGCTGCTGTAGTGCTAAGGTGTTGGTGCTGTGCTGTTCATTAGCAACTGTTCTGTTGTTCATTAAGAATTAGGCAAATATTTTCTAGACACCTTGCAGTTATGAGTGCCATCACTGAAAACGCAAATTTAACACATCAGTATAAGTTCAAAACTAAGCGTTTTCGACGTCTGACACCTATAAATTCGTGCTTAGCGTACCAATAAATAATATTATATGCATATGGTTTGAAATTCCTAGTTTCGGTTGGGGGTTAGAGTAAGAACGTACTGAAATCTCTGCCTGCCTCAACCAATCAGCAAGCTTGGATCTTTCTACTGCCGGAACGCCATTGGCTTGTGACTCGCAGTGACGTCACAACTTGTCACAGCCAATCAGTGGAATTAGCAAACTCGTTATGAGTTGCCTACTGAAACCCGATGGCTTTGTTTCAATCGCGTGAAAGGATACGCTTGTCTTCCTGCATTGACTTTGATGATCATATCTGCCCATATTTTTTTATTTACCTGGCTCAGGTTTACTAACGTAACACCGTTGTATAATTATGTGTATTGTAACTCACAACATCTCTTCAATCAGAGAGAAACACGACCTATGAACCCCACGCTGGTAATTGTAACTATAAAACGTTATGCACGCATCCAGGGTCACGCACCTCTGTGCGCCAGGCCAGTGAGAGAGCTCGTGACAGGCCACTTGGGCTTTCACAAACCAAGGGGCGTTTGAGCTTCGTAAATGAACTTACAAGTGGTAGTCTAACTGTGAGATATAATTCGGACTGGGTTTTACAAGCTTGTATCTACCTTCATAAATAAGGGCCCTGGATCGCTACTGACTGCAAATGGTCTCCAGCACAGGATCTGCTGTAGTGCCGGTGAGCTGCACCCCTGATCAGCAAGTGAACAGCGCAGCTGCACTGAACGTCTCTATAATCCCTACAATGGTGAGTACGAAACTACTCATTTTTTAAATGATTCTAGTCTTAAATTTAGCTAGGATGTGTTCGACTGGGCCCCAAAATTAAGTCTTTAAGGCTTGACTTGTTCGAAACTTCGGAAAGATGCCTCTAGTTTGTCGTTTCAAATCTCGTTGCTAGTGCTGAGAGCAACCCGTTAAGTCGGCGGCTAAGCATTTAATTTTACAGAGCTAGACTGAGTTTTTGGTAGTCTCAAGATCAATTAGTCAAGGATCAACGCTTGATGGTCAATTCTACGGGTCGAAGCCAAATCACCTGTCGAACGTTCCAGGTAAGTTAAGCCTCAAAGGCTTAATTTCGACGCCCCATTAAACACGCTCTGAGTTTTGTAAAATTAGCTTCGTTCCTCCCATTAGGCTAGGACAGGTTACGTTTGGCCATTCTTCCCGTTTCACGAATTTTCATATTTTTCGTTCAGTATTTCCTTCAGAATGTTTCATCCCGATACATTCGAATTATGTACAGTTTTCTTTCTCAATCACTCACTTGAAGCCAGGCATACATTTACTTACTTATTGGAAATAAAATCAAACACAGTGAGAAACAAACAGAGAAACATATCATCACAAAAATTTGGTCATTAACTTGTACTATACCTAACAACTCATATAAATTACTTGAAAATCCGTCCAAAACTTTTTGACTTATGGCCGTAAGAAAAAAATAGGCAGACACACAAACAAACAGACAGATGAACGGATTTTCACCAAAAGGAAATCGTCTGTTACTGTTAACGTGCCTAACAATCCCTGTCAATTTCATGGAAATCCCTTCATTAGTTTTTGGGTAATCTTCGCGTCAGACAAATATACACACAGACAAACAAATACCAGACAAACACGATAAAAACATAACCTCTTTGGCGGCGGCAATAATTGTTGTCTTAAATATATAGTTATACGATATTGGTGCAGAAACATGCGTCGTTCACCAGATCTTGGACATTGAAAATATAAAAGACTTAAAATTTAATAAGTAATTGCATAAAATTTTAGCGTAGTAAATTAAGGCGTGTACGAGCTCCTAAAATTTATTTAGGCTTTTTCGGGAGAATTGTGGTTTTCAAGCATCAGATTTTTTAATTTTATTCGTGCGTTGTCAACACAAGAGGCACATCCTTCACGGTGCTGAGGCTTTCATAGAGGTTTTATAGCAATGCAGCATTTCAAATCTTATTATCAAAATAATGCTCACAGTTGAACAAATAGAAAAAAATTTCAAATTTTAGTCGAATTTAGCTCATGAAACACTAATTAGAGCAGGGGGAAAACAACCGGGGGTGCTTGCACCCCTTACGGGAGCGAGGTGATCTTCTACGGGGCGCGAAACTTCGATCAAATAAAATTTGAGAGATAAATTTGTGGACTAGTTTGGTATAAAATTCATTCTTTACCTGTCATCAGATGAGTTATGATTTTTTTATGGAGTGCGAGACATTTTAAAAGTTTTCTACAGGTGCCAGGCCTGTCATCAGATGAGTTATGATTTTTTATGGAGTGCGAGACATTTTAAAAGTTTTCTACAGGTGCCAGGCCTGTCATCAGATGAGTTATGATTTTTTATGGAGTGCGAGACATTTTAAAAGTTTTCTACAGGTGCCAGGCTGAGTTCTTGTTGAGAACCACTAGGAGCGGGGGAGAACGTGCATTTAGCTAGAGTGCGGATACCGTTTCAAGAGGAAGTTTAAAATGAGACAGACGAATGAAACTTATGCATGCACTGACATTATACAGAAAGGAAGAACATGACGCTTAAACGAAAGGAATCCAGCCGTAATTGTGCAAATGGCAACTGTTACGAGTAATATATTAAAGGAGCAACAGCATTGAGCAAGACTGGGGATAACGTCTCTGAAGGAAATTTAGGATAAGATAGACAAATGAAACGTAAGCATGCACCGAGACTATGCAGAAAGAAAGAAAGAAAGAAAGAAATTGACGCTAAAATGAAAGCAATAGAGCTATAATTGCGCAAGTGTCAGCCGTTACAAGCAACATATAAGGCAGTGCTTCCGAACCATGGGTAAGTCGCAGCACTACTTTGAGAGCGCAGGATGATCTTCCGGTGAGTGAGAAATCTTGGATAAAATGTTTTTGCGCGCATAAATTTGTTCACAAACTTTGCGTCAATTTCATTCTCTATCATCAAATTAAGTTCTTTTTGTAGAGAGTACGAGAACATCTTGAAAGTTCTTTAGGAGTGCCAGGCATAGAAAAGGTTGAGACCTGCTGCTTTAGAAGTGATAACTTTCCATGCAGTTCAATAGATTAATGCTAACGATGTGGAGATTGCACCTAATGCTGTATGTAGAGTATAATACTTTGCGGAATTGTTTCGATCACAGTATGAAAAAGACTCCCACAGAAATATCAAATTTATGCATAGAAAATGAATTGCAACCACAAAAAATGGAAATAGAGGGGTAACCCCAATAAAAATTCATACACACTTACCACCCATGAAACTAAATTTTTTGCATTTTATTTTGCATTTTACTCTGTAGGAGGATATTTCCCTAATACCTTATACGACAAATTACGAAAGGTTCATACATACACATTTAGATTCAGTGTATAATCAGGTTGCACTGAGCTTGATATCAGTTTGCCTGTATATTGAGGACTGGAGCTTACCAGGGTCAGGGATGCAGTAAAGTGATGCTTCTCTGTCCATACTGTGAGCATACGGTTCACTTATGTCAATAGGGATATTCTAATTAGTTACGCTTTAACAAACTCATACTTCAATCATACGCATTCGCTTCATCACTTTCATGAAAGTTTCAGATCTGTATCGTAAGCCAATTACGCTTGAGACGTTAAAAAGTAATTTTTAAATTCTCTTCGACAGACCGTTCGTTCCGAACATGGAAACGCTCATCATATTGAATGATCGATAGAAGTTGGCAACTCTAGCTGCCCTTTAGTCTGGGTGTTGCTCTAAAATGACAAACGTACTTCGTGAATGATATTTCAGACAATGTTATTCCTATGAGACACCGACGATGTTTCATATATAGTTCTTCCTATAAGACACTGATGTTACCAATGGTCCTTTTGAATAGCAACTACATAAGCTGTTATCAATTACTTTAAAAATTTTGACAATAACTGAAACTCAATTGAATACTTTGAGTTTAGTTATCAGCAAAGTGTTATGACGGCCATCATCACGAGTCGGAAATTAGTCAGTGTCGGCCGTATATCACCAACACAGTTACAAAACATCGTCACGCCGATACATTAGACACTACAGAGCCGTACACGGTAATACTTGCGGTTACTTCGGTATCGTAAAGCAACACCGCATTACCGTAAAAATACCACTCTTTCATAGCAGTACCACTACCATACTATTCCTCTACAGCTTTTCCATACCTCCTTACTAATACTACAGAAGTACCCTAGCAACACGATATACATGCAATAGATCTAAGCAACACCATAGCATCCCAAAAATACCACAGCAATAGCGCCGCAATACTACAGCACTACCACAGTGCCACAGCAGCACTAGAGCAATGCCACAGCAATACTACCATGATGCTGCTGCAGGACCACGGCAATACCACAGCTTCATTGCAACTGCCCGCACTGCCACAGCTGCACCTCAGCAATAGCAACGCAGCAACTCGGGTATGCTTCATCTTTGCAGCATTACCATAGCAGCACCAGAGTAATACCACAGCAGCACCAGAGCAATACCATAGCAGCACCAGAGTAATACCACAGCAGCACCAGAGTAATACCACAGGAGCACCAGAGCAATACCTCAGCAATACCACACCTCCACAGCAACAGTCCGCAATGCCACTCCTATACACCCAACCATTGATATGCAAATGGCGGAAGGCCTCGCAGTTTGACATGGAAATGCGGCAGGCTATCTACGCGAGACAGACTGCCAAGCTGACGGATTTACATCCCGTGTTTCTATCTGTCGAGCAAGCCAAGATTAAAATTTGAATGACAGTCGGCGTACTTTTGCACGGATTTTTGGCGCATGCATCCAGCCAAATGAGCTGCCGCGCGGCCAATGAGAGAGTCATGATAGATAAGGAAGGCTTTATTCGACCCGCCGAGGGAATTTTGAACGACTTTTGTCGATTGGAAAGAAAGAAGGAAGTTGAGTAGGGAAATGTTTTAGGGTTTTGTGAGGGGAGCGAGAGAGAGAGAGGAAGCTGTGAGGTGTTGTACGGAAAGCTTAAACGACTTCCATTAGATTTATCCCCTTCAGTTATTTGTCCAATATATGTAGAACATTATTTTAAATTTTTTATGTTAACGCATACTGTAGTTTCCTAGACAGCAATAATACTGCTAATGTCCCGAAAAATTCGCGTTATTTTATACAGTAATGGGCTTTATATGCAGCGTTGTTTTTGGTTCAACAGCAGGAAGCACGTGTGTAATGCCGAAGCCACACCATGCGATCGCGCACTCAACGTATGAACCGACGTTCAGCTTGCACGTCGGCCCGATAGACAGTGAAAGTCTGTAGCATAGATACGGTTGCATAAACGGCTAGTGAGCTGAATACTCGCTCGTAAGTTAAGCATGACATTCCGTAGTGTGGCCCGCCAATAAAGCCCTGTGTACACAACGTAATTTTTTGAAGTTTCGTAATTCTTGCGAATTCACGCACAAAAATAAACTTTACTGCTTGCTCTTTGGTATCGCCTTTTGTTTTGCACATCAACAACGGAATTGGACGCAGCTTGTGTCCTAAGCATACGAGAGTCACAAGTGCATTGGCGTGTTGTGTCTAGCACGAAAATAGTATTCTCGTGCTCACTACCAAGGCAGGCACTTCCGTCATGGCACGGGGAAACGTGCTGGTTTTACGACACTATTTTTCTCAGTATTGAAGCGTATAACCGTGAGATCCATCGACAAAAGTATTTATTGAATCAAGTAAAGATTTCGTAGGTAGGAGAACTGCATTATCGACTGGATAGCAATAGTTGATGCGCCGTGGTGACCCGCAGCTGCTGATATGCTCCTCACTTACCGTACAATGGCAGCACTTCCCCCAACCATTGTTCCCTCCACCGTAGATGGTAGCGCAGAGGCGGAATGCTGACGAGAAACAACTGCCACTTAGACAAATCCTACCATAGTTTGTGTTTTGTACTTCTTCCTTTTGTCTGTGTATCGTCTCCATAATCTGCCCGACCAAAAAGTTTGTCACACCCTGGAAAACCGCAAATATATTGTAAACAATAAGTTAGTAATTTCTTCATAGCACATTTGAAGAAAATTAAAATAATAATAGTAATACTTGCGTTCAGTGTCAATGGTAGTCAGTATTGCACCTGCGTTCCCTGTGACAATGAATATCCAGCGGGAGAAACAAACATTTGTTTTTGATAATTTACAGATTTTTGGTTCACAACGGGCTGAGAAGCCACTAGAGAAGTGACTCAAATGATTATTAAGTGGGAAAAAATAATGAAGTGCAGTCATTCAGTTGTAATAGTGGTCGAGATGAAATTCTGAAAACTGTCTGCATGCAGGCGGTCTCTGCAGCGATTAATGAAAACAAACCCGGGGGAAAAGTGTTCTGCAGCTGACCATGCTCAGCATGTTAAACGACTCCTAGGAAAATCTTAGTTTGAACCATGACCCGAGAATAGAAGGGGATGGGTTTAAGAGTTGTTGCGTCTCCTCCAAAGAGTACATTGACCAATAAAGAACATAAAGCGACACTGCTCCAAATTACAAAGGACCACATAAATTGGAGAGCAGAGCATTTGTACAACAGGGTACAATTACAGTAATTGGTCGGCCAGATAGCTAATAGTTTTCTGTATCGAAAAATATTGGAAAAATATTGGCATACGGCTTCATTTTGTGATGTTCATCAGGTGAGAGGCTCGAAGTTGACCAAACTTAATTCATTAAGATCTTGAGTAATTTTGGCAGGTTAACATTGGACGGTGTAACTATGATACCGAGTTTTCGAAAGGTACAAAAGTTATTTCCAAATTAGCAAATGTTTCTTCAATTTTGAAAAACTGCCCGCTGAGTCGACACCAATTACTGCACGGATTACAGACATACAGATGCACCCGGGCTCGGAAGTGTACGTTCTTCCAAAGGGCACGTTAAGGTTGGTACATCAGTATGGTAGACTTCATAACCAGTAGCTATAAATCCTACAACTGGCGAAGACACATTACACAACAATCCAAAACAGAAGTTATATAGAAGCGCAGACTGCAGACGAAGATAATTCAATTCTCCCGATATCTAAAGAAGTACTGGAACATACAAAGCAAAGTTAAGAGACTAGCGATGCATCCTCAAGTAGAACTCGCAGTAACTGGAAGATAGAAGTTTCTTGCTGAAGTTGCGATTATTTATGTATTGACGATAGTATCTAGTTGTTGAAAAGCGATGGTAGGCCTCTTGAGATCTAGCACCCGCGCAGTTTATTGTTGACATTTAAGTAGTAAGTGGAAAGAATAACTTCAGTTGACTACCGCTCTCTCTCTCTCCGTCTCTCTCTCAAGTAATGTAGCTTTGACAGTTTAATTATATTACCCAGGTGCTAGTATCTGTACCATATATGACGAGTGATATGAGTTATTAAAATTGGTACTCTATACACCATCTAAAGTACCTGAATAGATGCGGGAAATGTTAATGACACGAGAGCATCTGCTACGCGTAGAGTTTCTTGAGGTGTAGTTCAGAGTGGTTATGTCCTTTACATAGTTTATTACAAGATGCAACAACTTATGTTACCAGATGCGCCGCTTCGTTACCAAACTCACAAACCCCTTAATTTACTACTAGTGTTACACGTCTTTGAAATCAAACGGCCAAAAGCGACCATAAACGAGCAGCGGCGCTCGATTAGTTCATTTATTTAGTTCGTTTAATTAGTTTATCATTCGCGCATGTGACTGGAAAATGAAAACTACATCCAATCCAAAAAGACAAAGAATGTTTTTCTTCACGAACATGACGACGCAAATGGACAAAGTTCAAGGCATACAACATGAATATGACATATTTGAACCTATTATCTCTTGCTCTTGTGCAATATTTCAAGCTGTGTTATCTCTACGAGAGAGGTAGTTTGTTAAGTACAGCTAAGTTGAGTCTGGTAGAATAAGACAGTAATAAGTAGCAAAGTAAATAAGTTGCGCGGCAGTCCTGGTTCGAGTCTCGGATTGTTAGCAGGAAATTAGGAACCACGAAGATACAGTCGAGAGTTCTATTTTAAAAGAAAGAGCAGAAGTGTTAGAATTGCGGGTCAGGCCTGATCGATGAATGAATTTTTAAGTCCAGTCACTCACAGGTTAGTGACGTCAACACTCGGCAATATCAGTTGGTTCATAAGAGGTTGTTGCTTCTGACGTCACATCGATGATACAGAGTTTATAGACTAGTGTGTAACTACCTGTTTTACGTCGTACAGCCCCGCAAAAGAGAAAGTTAGTCGGGCAGACAGAAAAATGTGCTCAGCAAAAAAAAAAAATTCTCAAGTAGATAAGAAGTTCATAACATTACGAGCTTCATGCAATAGCAGAGCTGAGCGTCTGAATGTTGTGACATATAGCAAAAGCTTTGTAGTTTCCCTCATTAATTTAACGGTTAAGTTCCATGTATACACTATAAGTAATGCGTTATTTTAAGATCAAAGCCGGTTTGACGAAAATTTTGTTTAAAATAAGTATAAACTAGAGCACTGTGAGACTGCATAGCTCCTCCAAGCAAGGCAACGTTAACGAAAAATTCAAAATGGTTCTGAAACCATTATTTGCTTTTCTGTAAAATTTTATACTCAGCGTTGAGTTCAAATTTACATAACTAGATTAAATTATTATCATGGCTGTATTCTTGGTGGGCGGGTGCGATAATAGCTTAAGTGGGCTGTACCTTTTCCCATACAATCA
>LQNS02278163.1:5934154-5956736 GCA_001587735.2 Parhyale hawaiensis
TCCTTTCTTCCGGCCGTCATCGAGTGTCAGACGAGGTCTTCAGGCGAACAAAGCGACGATCCCAACTATTGTTATGTGGTGCTGGTGCGTTTCCTTCCGAAATTGCTTCGAAATGGGGATGTTTTCTTGAAGAACTGCGTGGCCTCCTAGCGAAACATCTCAATATTCAATTTGTCAACAGTGGTAAACCGTTCGGAAAGTGTTGTAGCTAGGCAGAATAGTCAAGTCGTACGATGAAACCGGCTGCATTGGTACCCCTAAAAAATCCGGCAGGCCCCGTAAAACGTCAGTTAGAGAGGACAGAGTCATCCAGCGTGCGTCATAGAAGGATGGTTTTAAGTCCTCAGCTGCGATAAGTAGGGAAATGAATGACACAACATGTATGAACGTCTCACCTCAGACCATTTCTCGGCGCCTTCAAAAAATAGGGTTATTTACAAGACGCCCACAGAAGAAGCCACTTGTGAGTGCCAAGAAAAAGAGATTAGAGTTTGAAAACAAGCGTGTTAACTGGTCCTATGAAAATTGGGCTAGAGTGTTTTTCAGTGATGAAAGCAAGTTCAATTTGTTTGGTAATGACGATAACAACTTTGTTAGAAGATGTGAAAGTGAGAAATTAAATGTAAAGTGTACTAAGAAGACTGTGAAGTTTGGAGGCTGGATCGAGCGTGATGGTTTTCTGTCTGCTCTCTAGTCAAGGGACATCGCCTCTCGATCGTTTGCAACACCGTGTGAATGCTCAGGTGTATAAAAATCTGTTGGAAGGTATTGTCGTGCCTAATATTGTAAACTCAGGTGTCCCCAGCCCTATCTTCGTGCAAGACAATGCCCCCTGCCACAAGGCAAAAACAGTCATGAGTTACCTTGAGCAGCAAAATCTCGAAGTTATGGATTGGCCACCACAAAGTCCTGACCTAAATCCAATCGAGAACCTTTGAAAACACTAAGGGTGTAAGTTATTGCAAGAAACCCTATCAATACGGAAGTCTTTGGATGAAATTTCAAAAGGAATTGTCGAAAATTACTGTCGAAGATTGTCAGAGTCTCATTCAGTCATGTAGTCGACGATGTGCAGCTGTAATCGAAAGCATGGGACTATTTACCAGATATTCATTGTTCACCACCATTTTGCTAAATATCTCTAGCAAAATATTGAGTTAAATGTATTTTTTTCTTGTTTTTCCCTTAGTTTTGGACATTATAAATTTTAAGAGAAAAACTTTTCGTTCATAACTTTTTTGTTATCCTTCATACATATCTCAAATTTTAACACAATAATCAACATCTCACTGGCTAATAGTGTGCAGAAGAAGAAGTACCTGGCATGGCTAGAAAAAAAATTATGCCGTTTTGAAAATTTCTCCCTTAGTTTTGGAAGGTACTGTATATCCTGCTAATGTAATTTGCTTGCACATAATACCGTAGTTATTCACCCCAAATTATATCACCAATGCAATCTTGTTCATCATTCATCCAATCTACCACCACACATGCAACTACAGTATAACCGCGAGTACCATCCCTTCCCTACCAGAATTTTCGGCGGCCCCAAAATGTGAAATTGCATATCAGCTTCGGGGCGGCCTTAAATTCTGCGAGGAGTATCGAGCACGCGCTTCCCAGTAAATTGTTGAGCAAAATCGTTCTTTTATTTTAATATATATGTTATCAGTCTCAGGAATACTTTCACTTCCCGATGAAAAAAAGCGATGTCGCTGCGTATAGGATCGTATTATTTTATGGTTACTCTATTGAGCTCTGTAAACATTTTATTAGCTGTTTGCTGAGGCCCCCACAGCCCCAAAATAAGTTAATGAGCCGTGACGAGGGCCTCATTTGAAGTACCCACCGTGAGATCGAAGCCTCTGCTGTGATCGTGCCAACGTGCCGTGGGTGAGTGACGTACGGTAGGGGAATTGTTAGGCGATTATCTGATACCGCCTTTGTAGACATTGGATAAATGCCTATGATTTTCCGGTCCTCTCGGAGATACTGCCATTCAAATTGGTGTAGTAGGGTAGTGAAATCATAAGCATCAGGCTGAAAATCGGTACTGATGAGATGAGTTCGAAACTGTCATTAGTTGCAGTTTATAGTTTTGATGTTTATATTAATGTATCCGAAGAAGACATTGAAACAAATACATCGTGCAGAAAATATTAGTTAGTTTGTTTAACAGATTCCGAGTTGGGATCCAAAGCTACGGAGGGTGCTGCTCCGATGAAGAGCTTGTCTCTAGGCTGTGGGAAAACGGAAACTGTATGCGCTCGGACAGTTTCAAGGGAGCCCCTCCCAAATGTTGACAATGAATACTAATATCCTTCTTCAGCTGCTACTGAGAAGTAGGTCTTAGGTCTTGGTATTTAATCCAAATTTTTGAGTTGACTAGTGAGTATTTTTTTCTCCCGGTAATAATATTTTCCAAAATTAAGTAAAGCCAGCTGTCAGTTCACTTGGAAATTATAGCCAATAGATACCATTCCTTTTCCAAACAATTACTTTATACTACAGTTATTCCTAGACCCTAATTTAAAACCACTTCTCAATCAATACATACCGATTGAGTGAAAAATGATTGGTAAAAGTTTCTGTTGGCAGTATAAGTTTTCATGTGCAGGTTTGTTTAACCAGAAGAATAATAATGATGATGATAATAATAATAAAAGTAAAAAACTGTCTTTTATTGCCCCGAGACATTGATCAGAGTGCCAACGGCAGTATGGTTAATCAAGGAAAAACAAGAAGTGTCGCCCGCCGGTGTTTTCGGAGATATTGCCGAGTCTAAAAGAAGTCCCGAGTGTGTCTTTGAAGGAAGCGTATTAATAGAATCAATTTAGACAATGGGCGCGTGCAAACAAATGAAGCAGGTAGCAGTTGGGAGATATCGGCCTGTGACACTTGCCTGACGCGGACCTAATGAGGGAGCGAGTGGTGGGGAGTGTGCAGAGTGTGGGGAGTGTGCAGAGTGTGGGGAGTGTGAAGAGTGTGAAGAGTGTGGGGAGTGTGCAGAGTGTAAGGAGTGTGAAGAGTGTGGGGAGTGTGCAGAGTGTGGGGAGTGTTACGTAGATACGCGGGGAGTGGTGATAGAATGGTGAGGGGAATGGTATGGAGTTGTGGAGAGTATAGGGAGAGGTCAGTGTCGGGAATGATAAGGAGTGGCTCAAAGTGTTGGAAGTGGCGATCGAAGAATGTTAAGGAGTGTGGGAAGGGGTCAGCGAGGAGTGTGGCGAATGATAAGGAGTGGCTGATAATGAGAGAAGTGGTGATCAAAAAGGAGGCTGGTTATCGGGGAGTGTTGGAAACATTGAAGAGTAGTGGAGGGTGGAGGAGTGTGGAGAATGTTAAGGAGTTCTGGCAAGTGTAGGAGGTGCGTGAAACCTGGCCAGGGCGAGGTATTCAATATGAGGCTTTAGAAATTATGTGAGAGGGAGGTGAGGAACAGTTGAGACTGTGTGGAGTGGTGTAGGTGTAGGCATGGCAAACATTGTGTGTAGAGAGTGCGGGGGATTTAATTAAGAAGTGACGGGAGAGTGACGAAGTTGCCGTAACAGAACACTGCAACCATGTGCCATAAGTCAGCATATACACACTGGTTCGTGCTGATCAAACACTCCAATACAGATAAGGGTGTATGTACATGTATGTGTCTATTTTCTGCCAGGCTTATATGTTGTTATTCGTACCATGGGTACGATTTTGGACTGTAGCAGCCAATTGGGCATCGACATCAGTAATTTGCTCTCATTTGAAATACTTAACATTTTGATAAATTAATAAGTCCATCGTAACTTGAGTAAACCTTATAGAAAATTTACGAGTAAAAGTTTAGCTTTGTATGACTCACTAGATGACAATGTGAGTATCGATTCAGCTGAATGTTATTCAGTGGCTCTGGAAACTTTTTATATCAATGATGGTATTTGTTTGCTTTGTATTACAACAATGAGCAAGTATTCCAAAATAAGTTGATTCACTAGGATTCAAATTTTCTGGATTAAGAGTGGCACGAACGTGGCCCCAATCATTGGTAAAAGCTGGCGTTTGGGATATTGAGAGGTCATCAGAGCACTAACGATGAGTTTTCATTAATCCTAAACGCATTTTTTTAAATGAGTGTGGCCATGTTGGTTCTTCTTTTATCCGAGAATGAGCAACAGCTGGTAGCCTATTTAGGATACAATGCCGATACCACACTATACAGTCAACGCACAACTTAAAGCAGGGATGGGCTGCTCGTAAGTCGTCTCAGTACAGTCGGTAGCATAGGTGTAAGGTAGCCTGGACGACGTGCAGGGTTCACATCCTCGCATCAAGTTGTACTTGCGAATAAATATTGTGACCCCGGTATAACTGTGAACAGCTCATCGAACAAGCAGACGGTTTTATCTGCGAGCAATGCGTGCCCAGCTCGTCCCGTATTTTCAACTCTAGATATATATATACCACATTTCTGAGCGCATCCACTCCCTGGAGCGGAATTAAGACAATGACCGCGTATAACAAAATGACCGCGGCGTATAACAAATGATATGATGTCAGTGCAAATGTTTGCTATAATTTTTAGCATATTATTATTATGACATTTCAGTAGGTGATGAAAAGTTAGCATCACAATGCAGTATACTCTACCATAGTCTATTAGGTATATATGTATATACATATGTATGGTTAACTCAAAATAGATGAACTGCCCATGAGAATAAAATCAAATTAATGCTTTTCTCCCCCTGTACTCACCAGCAGTTGCCACCTATCTTCTTTAACAATAACCTACTAGAGTGGGTGCCCCACAGAAGATATCTTGGACTGATCCTGGATGAAAAGCTGTGTTTTAAGTCCCATATTGAAGACATTGGACGCAAGCTTAGCAGGGTTCTCGGCATAATCTATGCAACATCCAATTATGTTGATCGTGAATCATTAAAAATAGTTTACTACTCGTTTGCTCATTCAGTGCTGGTCCAGAATATCATCGTTTGGGGCGGAGACCCACGTTGTCACATTCACAAACTTCAAGTAATATTGAATAATATACTTAGGTGAATACTACGTGTTAGACGTACCGAAAATAATGTGCCTGTAATAAGTTGCAGTGAAATGTACTCGTCTTTACAAATGTTGCAATTTCAAGATGTTTACTACTCCTTACTTAAATTTTGTTCGGTTTGTGTTTTATAATCATCCTGAAGTACTTCTAAAGTATTTCAGTCTCCTTAATATTGTTTCCCAACAAAATTACGAAATGAGACGTTCTGTTTTCAACCTCCCAGTTGTGCGTGTTGACGTTGAGAAACGCGCTACAGTATTTCAAATTGCAATGCTTCTCAATTATCTTCCTGAGCATTTATTAGATCCCATTTCCGATTATTTTTTAAAAAAACGTTTTAAAGAATACGTCATGCAATTGTATTAGCTTTTGCTCAGTGTTGCCCAAAAAGTTTGCTTAACTTTCAGTGGCTACGCAGATGCATTATTCTACAGTGTATAGTACTACTTTACCAACTACTTGTAATGTATCATATGTGTCTGTGTGTAATAAACCTATCAAACCTTTATATATATATATATATATATATATATATATATATATATATATGCAGCTTTCGGTTGGCTATGTTGAGCATACATTGCGAGTACATAACATTCTATACAATGTCAAACCAATTCGATGGCTATTATTTTGACTATTAAAGATGTGGTTTTGATTCAAGGCCTTAAAGTATTCAATCGCCATTGTCGATTGCATAAATGTCTGCACTGATTACTGCTTCAACTGTCAGAAATCAAGTATCGTTTAAAATCAGCTGAATCATGATACTTTAAAAGTAGAATGAAGTTTAGAATGTATAGAAAAATCAGAAAATACATGTTAATATAGCCATAATTGTATTATTTGAAATACTAAAACATTGTTATCATTAAAATTAATCATATTACACGTACTGGTCACTTATTTCTTGAAATGACTCCAATGATTAAATATTGGGTCAACCATTAGAAGAATGGTTATCAATGATAGTCCTCATGATTATACAGCTAGTAAATTATATATGTGTAACTACAATAACTATTTGCTGAACCGAAGGGAAATAGTTACCATTAAAGTCCATTGACAGGGAACTAGAGGCCGCCGGGAGGATGGAGCGTCTCGAGATTAAATGCTCTTTGAAATTTCCTTTGTCTGAGGGAGACGCGGCCTTTGTGCCGGTGAGGGACGGGACAAAGCGAGGGTAGAGTGAGGGCTGTGGCCCCAAGTGTTGTGTTTACTGGCCCGCTCATCACCGTGTGCTGTGAGGGGCTAAGATATTGGGCCCTCCGGGGCCATGCGCTCTCACTAGTGGTCCCATGCCGTTCTTAATAGCGTGGGGCTAAAAGATATAAAATTTGATGTAGTGACGGCATTAAATTTAGGACCTGTTGTTTTGGGGCCGTTAAATAATGGATCTGATATCGTGATACCATAATATCATGAGGCCATAAAATATGTCGCATGAAATCAAGTGCCCCCAACAGAGATAACTATGAGATCTGATATGGCAAGGTTGTTAAATGTGGGATCTAGTAGGTACCGTGAGGCCATTAAAAATGTGATATTCAATCGATAGGCCATTAAAAATACGATATGATATCGTGTAGTCACAGTATCTATCATATACTTAGGTATGCAGTATGGTACCTTGGAGCCAATTAAAAATGCGATATTTCATTCTTGAGCCAATAAATTTACGATAGGATATCGTACGTAGAACCATTACGTAAATGCGCTGTGATATTTTGGGGCTATTAATGCGAGAACGCCACATTATTTTTGTAACAGCCTAGACATTGGGCCCTCAGGAACTTCGCTCTATTACTAGTCGTCCCAAAAGCTTTCTGTATACAGTATCTTAAGGACCGTAAAGACAGGATTATGCCATTCAGGTT
The DNA here is from genome assembly GCA_001587735.2 of Parhyale hawaiensis. Lineage (NCBI taxonomy): Eukaryota > Metazoa > Arthropoda > Malacostraca > Amphipoda > Hyalidae > Parhyale > Parhyale hawaiensis. The sequence continues at coordinate 5,941,079 of LQNS02278163.1, forward strand.
GGTGTATCACATTGTTACGCTTAGCGAGCTAAGGTATGTACATAGGCGAAGTAGGTGAACTGTTTATGGCCACTTGTTATTGCACATGCATTGCAAAGACATATTACATGTCTTAGTGTGTTTGTGCAGCACGAAAATGGCACATTTCGTACCTTAACATATATGGTAGATGGTAGTACATGGATGTTCGAAAACTATATATGGTAGAGCATAATTATGCTAGAGTATAACCAGGTACGTTATCAATGGATTTCCGTACGTACGATCATAAGTGGAATTCCTCCCATTATTTGGGGAAGTATATGTATGGGTTGCCATGGATTATAATATGGCTAGAATTCCCAATATAATCGACCAAAATAAATATTGTATGACTAAAATTTTGAATGTAAAACATCTAAAACTTATATTATAGTGCAAAAATTGTGCACATTTTCAGTTTTTTCTTTCCTGTCGATGAATTGCAAAAAAATGCGAGGTATATATTGACGTTAACTGCACTGACGCTATTTTTATCCACCGTTTCTAAATTTTACTAACGCTTTACCGGTTTAGCGTAGTTACCCATTATTTATATTTATTTGTGGTATCTCTTGTAAAACAGTGTGCAATATTTGGTAAAATATTACCATCTATTTTTATGTTCATTCAGTTTATATCTGTAAAGTTTTTAAACAAATTATTCCCATTAGCTCTCTGGAAAGCAATGTAAAATTTCATGGTAAATTTGGCCTTACGCACCCTGACTACAGGTACGGCCGAAATCCATCCATCGACAGGTGACTTCCTCTGAACTGCGTCGTATAGCTGCATACCAGCTTAGAGTCGGAACAAGTTGTATATAAACATGCGTTAACTGCCCAGACTGGTTCAAGCTCCTGCTCTATAGCAACGTCCTGAAGTTAAGAGCCTTTCACAATTCTGGGCTGCTGGCCTAACTCGCACGTATAAATCTTTTTTTTTTTTAAGCAAGTAATCACCAGCAAACAAAGCAGGCATCCGGGGCATAATGTGCCAAGTTAATCTTGGTAGAATATAGGTATATTGTTAGCTGAACACAGTTGATTCTTTGTATAAACTCCAAAATCTAATCATTTGTGCCTTTTGATAGTAATAACAGCTTGTGCAATTTTTGAAGATCCGTCCATAACTTTTTGAGTTATACTGCTAACAAACGTTATGACAAACATGAGTCAAACATACAAACGAACAAACCGATCTGCACCAAAAAAAAAAANAAAAAATTAATCATTCATGTCGTTTAACATTACTAACACCCGCTATAAATTTCATAAATATCAATTTATTATTTTTCTAGCCATTGTGCTAACAAGCATGAAATTAAAACAGTGACAAGCGAACCAACGAACAAACGGATCATTACCAAAATTTGATCATTTACTCTTTGTTATATACCTATAACAACTCATGTTAGTTTCATGAAAATCCATCCATAACTTTTTGAGTTATGGTATTGAGAAAAATGAGGCAGACAAACAAACGGATGGACATATCTTCACCAAAAGTTAATCATCTGTTCCCCCTAACATACCTAACGATCCCTGTAAGTTTCGTCCAAATTGGTTCGTTACTTTTTGAGTTAACGCTCATGCTCTTATTGGCTGCATGGGGTAAAATATTCTTCAGAATCAGGTGTCAGGAGGCGAATTTTCACAAATTCGAGAAACTTCCGAGCTATTTGACAGCATCAGTATCCTGTATACAGAGTTTAGTATTTATTAGAAGACAATATCGGTTGTAGGAAAAAAACATTGTTTTTCAGGGAGCACCGAAGGAAAACTGCGTAATGTTCAGCTTAGCACGCTATAACTGTAATGTTCCCTGATTCGAGTTGGCAGTTGCATCGCATCATATATACACAAGGAAGTTAATAAGCAAATTATGATCAACGAAGAAGGGTTATCACAAATTCTTCACCGTAATTTTTTTGACAGGCGGGCACTCTAGTATTTGATTAATCTGGAAATTATGTTGGCAATATGATAACTGTGCCTTATTTCCAGTGACAAGCCTACCAATATAGAGTGAACTAGAGGACCCGCGCTGTCAAAAATGACAGCGCGAGAAATTTGCAGTGACACTTCTTCGTTGATTATTCTTTCGTTACAAATAAGCATATAGAGAAAAACGCTACGACGGCCAACTCAAATTATCGTAAGAGATGCGTGCTTTCTACTGAGCAGTACATTTCACTTGGTCTCCTGCACACTCCTTCCGCTTAGATGACATGCGAAAAATTAACTATATTGGCAAACGGTAAATCATCACTGAATTTAATTTCCGCTGCGTATCCAGAATACACAGTGATATAGTTTCAGCAGAACGAAATTTTCGCGCCCCATAGAAGAAAATCCTTCATCAAAAGAAACAAGTAAGTTGGAATAAAGAATTACTACGTAAACTACGACAGGAAAAATTGGTGCTCTCCGCATCGTGGATTATCTACTGAGTGTGCACATCATTACATCGTGAACAGAAAGAAAATATAATTTCGATATAGAGAAAAAGTTATGAATATCAGACTCCACGGGAACGACAAGAGAAGCTTAAGTTGAACAGCAAGAACTGCATTCAATGTTTGTAACGGTAAGCATTCCCAATTTAGCCATCTTCTACAACCTAGTCTAATTATTGTCTACTGAATTCCATCAAAAAGGAATAGGTTCGGCAAAATCTTGAACGTGGCAAGAACTGTATTCAGATAATAAAGGCATGAGGATCCCATTTTCCCATCGTTTTCTATGAAAACGTAATTTAGTTACAAAATCTGCAACCTGGCCTATTTTTCGCCTATTTCCTTTGGAGTGGAAACGAAATTTTAAATACACGAAGCGTTTCATTATATTATAACTACAGAGCCCAGCCGATAAGAATGACGGTAGTACTTTTGTGATTAGACTTTTTGTTTTTCCGGTTTCAACTACAGGTTTTGCTGTTAAATTGGTCTCATGCATCCCTGCAGGCCTGATCTTCCATTAATGAAACGCACATTTTACAGCCATGAGTTCTGAGAGAGCAATATATCCCCCTGCAAGATATAGCCCGAATATCAGTTTGGAAATGGCCAAAGTTATCCCTGCGGATCTGATCTTCCATTAATAAAAATCAAGCTGAACGTAGCCATGAGTTTTGCGTGAGCAAAATATGTCTCCTGCAAATAATGCCTGAATATCAGCTTTGAATTGGCCAAACGGTGAGCAGCTCTAAGAAAACATAATTCAATAAAAAAAAAATCACCGAAAATAATCAGATCTTACGGTAACCTGGATACCAAGCGAGAGGTGAACATCAAGCTTCAAATTAATTTGGCTGCCATGTAAATTTAATCCAATGTAGAAAGGCGTCTGCTCAGCGTGAAGTTTCAATTGCATCGAAGAGATTCAGCTAAAGAAAACATAAGCGAAAGTTATTATGTACAAAAAAAAAGAAACTCCAACTAAGACTGAGCTTCTCGAACTGCTAAGAAGAAATTCAGCCAAAAAATATGCGACGTATCTTGGCATACGCCCGACTGAATCAAAAACTCTATCAAAGATACCGTTTTTCATCTACCGCGCTCAGAAGGAGAATTATCATTGCCATATCAAAAAGTACCAAGCTAGCTCTGAAAGTGAAATGAGATTCAGAAAATGCAGTATTTCTACTTTAGACCATAACATTTCAGAAGCTATATTTGTCACCCTTACTCCAAGCGCCGAAATTGTATGTTATCTCAACTTGGCTTTCTGTACATGAATGTTCTCCTATAATAAACTCTTAACTGCGTGACGGACCAACATAGGAGCAAGCAAGCGACCAACAACTGTGTTTTATTATAAAGTTCATTATAAATTATTCTTCTCCCAATAAAAAGCGTTGAATATCTACAGTTATTGAGAATTCGCTTATGTCGTCATCTAGAGATAAAGTATTAATGCAGACAATCCAACTTCAGATGCACATATTGAGTATTCATTGATATATTTATTTTTATAATATATATATACATATACCCTGTCAGAAAATCATAGACATTTATTCGAAGTCTGTAGAGGTGGTATATATATATATATTGCAAAAATGAAAGGATCCCCTTAAAATTTCGAATTGAGATAGCTTACGCTTGTAAAAAAAGAATTTGACACTGGTATTCATATAACTGTAATTTTATCAGTTCCACTTCGTGATTCTAAATCTGAAGAAACTTTAATTGGTTGATCACCTCCCATGGATAGCTTCACTCGCTGTTTCTTGTAGTTCATCAGTGCTATTAATCCTACATGTATGCCCACAGGGATCAATTTCAGGTGCGTCATAAATACAATTAATGATCCTATATGAGAATAATAAACATGAATATCTTTTAACGAACCCTACGTGCCAGCCAATTAAGCTTCAGTTACTTACCTCAAAATTAATCAGCATCCAAGAGAGACAGTACTGATATTATTTTAGTGTTAGTGTTATCATACATAGTATAATAGGGAATAGAAAAGGCTACTGTATATGCCTACTGTAGGCATTTAATTATTTCATTGGTGATATCATTGCTATTAAATACGTGACTATGTTATATTGCAATATGATTTGATCACACTGATTCTCTTCATTCTATAGAACTAAACTTTTAGACTAGCTGTTCGAAATACTTGTATACGCATAATAATACATCCCTTATGGCCGATAAGATCGAATATATATTTGCTAAATTGTTGGATTACGTTTATTGAGTCGAGAGTATACGATATGTGTACCTTAATTATTAATGTGTATTCTGCAATTAAAGTAATTTAACTATATAGTGTTTTTATTATTTTCATATATCTCAAAGAACGATTATTACTAGTATAGTCACTACTGTTTTATTGTTTTTATTATAGTACGAAAAACTGTTAGTACTCTATAATTAATAGATATTACTATTTTCATAATATGAAATGCAATTGTAGCTATTTGCACTGTCTATTATTTCTATATATACTGTTTGGTAATATTGCAATTAATATTAATTTTATTGCCTTAATTAGTACGAAAACCTATTATTACTGTTACTAATGTTACTACTGTTACTGTATATAAGAGTACAAGTTGTACTCTTATAATAAATGATTGCGTAAAGTACTATCATTACCATTTTAATTACAAGTTTTATCTAAATATTTGCGTACGTGTATCTTCCATGATTTCAGACGATCTTCACCGGCCGGTGGACATGCTTGGATATTCGTAAAATATTCTCATGTCTACATGCGAATGCGAACGCGAATATTGAAAACCATGTGAATATTCACGAATGCGAGTATTCGATCGGTCCACCTCTATTACCTACGAACTATTATTACTGCTACTGTTATTATTATTTTTTTTTAATTTGGTACTCAGTTATCCCAAATGTGCTTTGTTGCTTGATCGAGTGGCTTAGATTAATTTATGGAGAATGCTCTAGCAGTGTATCATGCTGTAGAGCATTTCCTTCACTGTATGGCCGGTACGTTCACGTATACGACACATTTGCAACGCGATGTTTCGATCTCCATACATACATGGCACACAACATCCAAATGTTTGACACATTCTTGTATATAGACACAGCTATATATGAGTCTAGCAAATCAATTACTAAATAAACTGTCAGACCTTACATATATAAGTTCCTCTGGCTTGCATATATATATATAGCTCACCCGTTTATTAAATATAGAGCAATTCTTTAAATTTGGAGTGAATTAAAGCTACCGAGAGCTCTGTTGTATTTCTCAGCTGCATACAAACAGACGTAGCAACGCATTCCCACAAATACTATAATATTCCTGTCTTCTTAACCTGTTTTTATACCGTATATAAATCGCGGGTGTATAAAATTTATACTGCTTAGCAACGTACTGCATGATTCTGTTTATGCATTTTTGTATGTATCTAAAGTTGACATGTACATGCATTCAAGTTGTTAAATTAGTATATGGTAGTGCTGATATGTCGTCGCAATAATGTTTGAAATGGCTTCGGCATTCTATATGTCATAATAAATAAGAAGACTAAAAATATATATATATGTATATATAGTCAGTTTTTTTGCTATAAATTTTATAATTTTTTATAAATATGTCTGCTCAAAAATAAATTTCCCTGATTAAATAAATACAAAATGATCTAAGTTCACGCACTGATAATGGGTTAATTCCGAAGCTGTCTGCTGTTACCGGACGCTATCGCATTATACTAAAAAATAGCAAGATTACGTACCTTTTTCAGCGCATTCAAAGTACTAAAAGTATCTATTTTTCTTTGGTAGCATCCATTATACAATGGCATATTTACAGCATACGTATATTGCTTTTACAATGTAAGATTTTTATTTTCATTGTTAATTTCAATTAAGTACAATGCATGGTAATCAATTGTGCTATAAGCAACAATATTTCTATTTTGTAAAACGTCTTGTCCTCTGAGTTAATATTTAGTATGTATTCATTACTTAATGAAAATATACATATACTGTATATTGTATTGGAAAGTCACTTTGTCCCCCATCCCCAATCCCCTATGCAACGAAAATTTTCGTATTTATTGTTATTGTTATCCATTAAAGTTTGTGTAAAGTAAAGTTGATGTATGGGGAAATTCACATTACTTAGCCAATCCCATTCTTTGACTCGATTCAGATCCAACAAATTGCTCAGGTCTCTGATGTCAACTATTTACTGGAGTTAAATTGAAATGCTTTATTAGGTTAGATGGTAGGAAATCATAGCATCAAGAGAAAAACTAGCAGTGCGCATTGATGTAGTTCTTCGCATTTATAATTCCAACAGCTGGGACTACAGTTAGGTATTGATGGTGCAGAATGAACCAAGACACTCGGAGGTGATGACATGGAAAAACTGTGAACGCTTTCAGCGCTCGAACAGATGATCCACAAGACTTTTGCCTCCCTCCGTACCAATCGCGCGGCAGCGCAGGGGCGGGGCCTCGTATCTCTCAAGCCCCTTTCTGTTCTCCCATTGGTCGAGACGGGACAAAACTCGAAGAATCAAGAGGGTACGAGCCCAAGGCAGCACTCTGATTGGCGGAGCGAGGGGAAAAGAGGAGGGGCTTTGGCCCAACATGGAGCAGATTAGGCTGTTGGTTTAGAGTAAATTTTGGGCGACTTTAAGACGAACGTCGCGCGTGAGAGGAGCGCCGCAGCGACGCTCTTGCCCGTCCGTCTGTCTGTCGGTAGCCGCGACGACGGTGCAAGCGGTGGTGACTTGAGCCCTCGCATTTGTTGACTTAGAGGCCGAGTTTAATTCTTACTGTGTTTGCAGTAGAAACAAGTTTTGTTTAGATTAGAATCGTTCGTCTCATAAGAGGTGGCACCTTCCTTTCTTGCGTGCCACACTCATTGCCATATCTCCTGAGATTTCTTTTGTTTTCTATTGGAAACTCAACTACGGTGTGCCGTGAAATCAACTTTGATTTTCCTGAAGCTAAATTTCTTGAAAAAATGTGAGGACATTGTCAGCTAATAGCATGGGATTTTTTTTTTTTTTTTCACATAGGAAGCCCAACTTGTGGAGTGCAGTGAAATCAACTTTAATTTTTTTTTACTTGAGAGGTATAACTCCTGAGAAAATGTGAGGGCATTGTTGGTCCTACCCAAAACTAACTCCCGAAATGTCAGTAGTCATCCTGTGAATATTGTGCAAGATGTGCCGCAGGATATTTGCGGAGGAAGTGATCATTTTTCTGTGACAGTGCTGGATTTTCAGAAAAAAAAACTATTGATTGACCTACCTAAGGACTTAATATATTTCCTGGTGATGAAGTATATTCTAGAGCATACATAAGCAGGAAACATATTTCGTACCCTAATTGCTTTTAGATATATGCATTAGAAACCCTGATTTTATTTAAATTTTGGGAGATGCATGAGTCTACAAAAAACCATATTCAAATCTGCAAACTTTGCTAGTGAAAATATTACTGACTGATCTTCGATCATCATGGCTTTTGAATATTGTTAATGCACGAATTAATTTAAGTAAATTTCTTGACCGGTCTTCGATCATCATATTTTTTTAATGCAGTAAATACATGAAAAAATTAGGTAAATCTCTCGACTGTTTCTTTTTCTCGTTTAGGTGCCTGGTGTAACATGTGCCAGATCTTGTACTTAGATACTTACAAATGCAACGTGATTGTTACGCTTCCAAAAAGTTCAGGGTATTCGCTAGTGTTAATTTGAGATTATGAATTCATGACAGATAGAGTATAACGTAGAATAGATAGCTAGCAATAGACTGACTAACAGGTCCATTTCCAAAAAGCAGCCGGAACTTACGCCCCGGCCCTCTATATATGAGCTATCGCCAATTTGCCCAGAATCATGGAGAATTCTGGGGCAGTAAAGAAGAAGAAGAAAAAAACATAACAGATAATCTTACAGATTATATTACTGAGATGCATAAACTTTTTGTTTTATTTTGATTGTAATAAATACCGAAGGAAAAATAAATACATTTTATTTCTTCACAGATAGACAGAAATAGAACCATTATATTTAAAAAAACAATTTGAACTTGATATACAGAAATTCAGTTCGTTTTGCTTACTGGTGCAATTTGAACTTATAAATGTAGACACGTTTATACAGAAACGCACGTATGGTATGATTAGTTATTTTATGCTTACGCAATTGAGCTTTATCTTTATTGTCAATTGTTTTTCTTCACAAAGAAGTTTTCCACGTGAAGACAAAGCTATTTTCGCTTGGTTGGGAAGCTAATTTCTTATTTTAATACATAGCTATTTGTTAGCTGGAAAAATTCCATTTTTATTTGTGTCCCACAATAAAACACAAATCTCAATAACACTGTCTGTAAATCGTACTGATAACGCTTGCAGGAAAATAACATTCCCATGTACTAAAGAATTGTGAATAGTGTATTATGAAGGACAGTAAAGAAAGCGTTGTACAGTACTATGCGATAAAAGTTGTTTGTAACCTGCATGCAACGTACAATGAGTAAATTCAATTTTCTTGCTCCGTCATGATCCATGTTTACGACAAAACAAATTTTGTTTCATATACTCATGAATAATAAGCGCTACCGAGTGAATAAAAATTGCGGGTTGACGGCTGGTCATAAAGCTTTCTTTTTCACTCCATATAATAGCATCATAATTAATTCCCTTAATTGACTTCTCTTCGTTTCTCCATTGTTATCATCGTCTCCAGGGATTAACGTGCTCGATGCTTGCTATATATAATCTAATAAGCATGTTGCTCAACTTATATACCAAAGCAATATTTGTTTTATCACGATCATAAGCGTCAGAACTTCATTTTCAACTCATTTGTGCTTTACTTATAAAGAAGATTTAACTGAATTCGATTTTTAACAATTTAGTAGGGACGCATAAATATATATTTACATAATAAATACACACGTACAGGTCTTTATTATAGTTTACGCTTGTGTCGCGAACATTAGTATCTATATATCTTCGGTCTAAATCTTGCAAAATTTGAGTGATGCTGATCAGCTAGAATTAATACACAGTAGTCAAAACCATCATGAAATTTCGTAGAGACTGTGATACAACGTCTACGTACTTATATCACGTCTTACATTTGGGTTGAGTGTAGGCTTCAGAAATTTCTCAATAGCAGCCACTGCATATCTTCACCAATTTACATTAACTTGAATAAGACAATTTTCACGAAACAATTATGACAACTAATTTTCAGGCGTGCATGTACGCGTATAGCTAGGAAGTGTACTTCACCTGCGTATCAACTGAACTTTCAATGGACGTTGACTGCTGAAACGCTCAATATATTGTGTTTTATATATATATATATACCTATAACATTAGGCGTAGTGTATCTGCCTATTGTTATAGTAAAATAGTGATAACAAGTACACCAATGCTCCCTGTCTGTGCACCAAAGCTTCCGCTCCAATCTAGATTATCATACCGTTTTATTTCGTTAACCCGCTAAACTCAACATGCGTACCGTGAGCCTAAAACAAACATGTCTTTTAAATGTAGGGGAAACTGAAGATCTATGTTAGTGATAAGAAATAATTCAGACTTCTTCGATGCTCATATTTCAAATTTAGCTATCGTAATTGCAACCAGCGGTCCTTATATAGTTTCTTCAGCACATATACGTATAGCATGTCTATAATATATTCTTCGTTGTTTCATCAAAGCGTGAAGGGAAAATATAAATCAATGAATCAATAAAGAATGTCGATCAATAATGGCGCTTTTGGCACAGCCATAAAATAAATGCTTGAATACGTACAGTATCGCACCATACATACACACATTGCATTGTATTTATAGCTTATTTGACGAGTGCCTTGCAGGTTGATCCCAACCCTTCTGAAATATTGCGTAGCAGCTGCATATTTTTGCAGTCCATGCCCGTCGAAATACAGTATGCACATATATGTGTATACATAAATATAATATATATAATATAAATAAATATATTATTACGAAAGTTGTTTATAAATATATTATGCTACTATTGCGAAAGTAGTTAATATAACCACCGTATTCGCTGAGACTATCAATTCAGTGTATACAGTAAGTAGTCTTTAAATTGTTTATAGAACTATTTTATTTTATTAAAACACGTAATTCGTCAAACGTATGAACAATAACAACTATTTACTGTGCCGGGTCTCAGTTTAACAATTAAGTGCACCTATAATAATACAGTATGCCTTTCAATAAAATGAATTTATAAATACGCGTCCATATTATAGCGCTTTATAGGAAATTGACAAATCACTTAACAGTCATCCAAGAAATTTCCCCATCAATGAAACATAAAATTTTTATTCTCACTCGTACTATAAATTTATTTATTTTCTTTTATTTTTATTAAATATTTATTTATTTAGTAGTTGTAATTTTTATGCTTACTGCCATATTCAGCCGTGATGGATTCTGGATCATGCAGAAGTAAAGTGTGTGATATCCTACAAATGAAGCCAGTCATACTATATCCACCGAATATACATACAGTATATTATAACTGTGCTGGGGTCTTCAATATTACACTGTTAGCAGCATAGGTAAAGAAAATCGTACTACATAAAATATCCTTATTTTTCTCTAACGATCATGCAGTGTTAGAATCTGTTTATATATTGAAAATGAAGACGTGGCACACCCAATCGATAATTTATGGCAATTTTCCGATATTATCCGATGGCGCATATTTTCCACTCTTAGATCAGGTCAGTGCTTATGATTTTCTGATAATGAACACTGTAAGAATAGCTCGCGTATGGACCGGCTATATATATAGCTATATAAATTTCTGTTCTTCTGTTTATGCCTGATATTACATTACATGTTCGCTTGCACTGATTTATAGAAGCGTTGAAGGAGGACAGTTCAAACTCACAAATATGAGAGCTAGATTGGATGGTGGACAACCATCCGACCAAGAGCACCATTCCCAGGCATGATACGAAGCCTGGATTTCGTTCCCTCTGAGCCAAAATCGGAGCTGTATAAATGATTGATAAGTTCAGTTTTGAATTTTATGAACACTGCACACTGGTACTTTTATCCAGCCTTGTCTGTTTTCCCATTGGTAAGTGCCCGCTTGCAATCATTGTACTATATATTCAGATTATAAAACTACTTTAGTTAGTCCTATTCAACACGCCGTAAATTTCTGGTTCTTTTTTCTACTACTGTCAATATGGAACGCCAACTCTGTTCAGTAACCAAATACTCAGACAAGTAAATTTCATTCACTTTTCATAGTTAAAAATTACAGTTAACTGTTCATTGCCATAGCATTACTTTTTTACAACCTTCCCAAAGGAACTACCCGTTTTCGGAGGGTCAAGATTCTACATCAAGTATACTGCGACCATCGATCAGCCTTCTCTTATAAACAATATTGCACATTGTGTGGGTGAATGCTTAACCAAAGTACCCATAGTATGTTTTTGAAAACAGAGTAACTTCCTAAAACGGCGAAAATCCAGAAACGTAGCTGGTAGATTTCGATAGGTATCTGTAGGAATCTTTGTCAATAGCGGACGTTGTATTGAGTGACCGGCATTCTACAGTGCAAGTTCACGGTATTTTTTAGTGTTAGTCAAATAGAACGCTTTCACGCTTTAGAAATGTCGGGAAACAAGCATACTGTAAGGCACGTCTTTTCGAAACCGAGAACTCCTCTTGAAACGGAAACAATATTTAGGCGTGTCGCTATTCTGTGATATTCGTTGTACGGCTGTGGCTTCAAGTGGTACAATTCAAAATACATGCACAAATATATATGCACACACACAAACAGAAAAATATCTGTAATATGAGTAGTGAGTTTCTATCAACTTAATTAAAGTTTAAATTAATCAGGCCTCTGTTTACATTTACCGCTTCAGAGGTGAATGAAAACTTACCGTTTGAGATTTCTCTCTGTCTGTAAAGACACAGGACACATGCAAAGGAGTCGCTAGCAAGGACTAACGAGACAGAGCTCTCAATCTGTTTTGATGATGCAGCGAAATCCAGTATCAGAGCTACCTTAAGAAAATGTTGATTGACATGCGAGATGTAGGTCCGTTCATAAGTTGAGCGTGCGGTTATGTAGTGTGCCCCCGGCACTTTAAGGACGCCCTGCAGTGTGAGTAGCGCAGCTGTAGCCATACACCTGCAGGACGCACCTGCGTATAGAGCTGTTTCTACAGCTCTAATTGCGATGCCGGAAGCTAGAGTTGAATTCTTGCCAAGACTGATGAGAGCTGCTGCCTGCAGCAGCTTCTTGCCTGCCTCCCGGCCTATACCGCTGCGCGAACACCGACTTCATGCTACATATATATGGCCTCTACTATGATGATAAGACTATATAGTGCCTGTAGTTATTTTATGAAAGTCTAAAATATCAATAAAACCTGCCAATTAAATCATTATCTATAAATCTCTATATCAATAAATATCAATATTCACTACTCTTGGGTCAGTTGGAATTTATCTGCAGCACGAACCAGTGTTTGTGGGTTTCCCAGTGCATAGTGTAATCAAAGTTAACTTTGCCCTTACCTTTCATAACAATATCAATATAAATCAATGAATATCAATGTCTATACAGATCATTATCAATAAATATCAATGCAAGAAATATAACTATATCAATAAATATCCATAATAAAATTATCAGCATCGCACCATGCGCTGTTTACCTAAATTCATAACCCTATTAGAATATTATCCAATGTTTATGGAGGCGCCATTAGATAATGTCCGATATATGTGAAATGTGGTGCTGGAAATACCCCTTGACTGCGCCATTAGGATATACCCAAGCTCGCAGGCAGAATGTTGGATTTTCCTTTGAGAAGCCCTCTGAAGAGAAAAAAAAAACACAGAATACAACTGAAGTTTTCCTGAAGTACTAATTTTTTGCCTTCATTTTCTGACGGCTTGGGCCAATAACAAACTTAGGTTTTACCACACCCCGCCGCCCTTTATTATATATATAAAACCATTCCTGAAGTCTCTTTCAGCACCTGAGTAGCTCACTTTCCACTGTTATGGTTGCGCACGCATCATGGACATACTATTTACCTTACAATGAGTACGAAAATGGAACCTATATATAATATACATCATCAATTAATAAACTACAATAACTAACTGACGAATTTATTAACGCAGACAGTGAGAAGCAGAACATTTGTAACTTGCGGAACTCGTGAAAATTCTACGGTTAATCAATGCTTTTACCCCACATATACATAAGCAACGCTTCTGACCTAACCTACCCCTTAACGAACTCCGTCATACACAGTGCAGCACAGTCCCCCTCTCTAACACAAGTCGTCTAAGGTAATGCACATGGTCAGTCCCAATGCACGATACGTATTCAGAAGAACTTCATTTACCCTAAAGCACCTCAGTAAACTTGACCCACCAGAAAAATTGACTGAAATTTCTTGCAGGCTAACACAGAGGGGAAGAGGTTTATAGTTATGAAACCGGGAAAACTCCACGGAAATAGTTTCCTACCCTTGTACTTCGAGGAAAAATATGCTACAAACGCATCAAGTTTGTGCATGTTCTGTACACAAATTTTTCAATCTGATTGAGCATAATTGCTAACGCAAAATTGCAATTTTCTATCATGCCAACCTTTCAAATTTTCAAGTTTTATTGCTCGTCCTCATAACTCCATATTGTTCTAAAAATTCATTTCACATTTCCAGTAAGAACTCGTTTTGGCTCAATTGCGTGATTTCCTACTCTAATTCCAACCATGGATGTCGTAAATGCTGCTGCCTGGAAAGTATCCGTAATTACTTTTTGATGAAGTTTTATAGATACTCCAAACAACAATAAATAAAACAAAAAGAAATGCAGCAGTCTCGCTTTTTAAAAGCGCTTCTCGCATTTTACTTCATTCGTAGTTACGTTTAGTAAGCCTTCTTTCACTTAGTTTGCAGATAAATAACTTAGCTTCTCTTGTACTAACACATTTCCAATTTTGTTATATGTTTAGCTGATATTTTGCTAACGATATTGCGGGCCCCGTAGATAATCCTCGGTAGCCTCTTGTTTTCTGTCCACTTGATGTGCCTGGTATAGAACAAAATACAACAGACTCTGCATATTTCTACTTGTTACTTTAACACCTTTCTTTCTCATTTCCATAGACACCGCACTTTCGCTTAACAAAGGCTTTAGAATGTAGCTTTTTAAAACTGCTCACTCTATGCTCTGATGCGCATTCCTTATCCTGACTACGTAATTTGTCCTATTAACGGTACTACGAGGCACCAGCAAAATAAATATCGTACGGTTAAAAAAAACTAAAAATAGCTTAGTAGGTATGATGCAAATGAGATGGTCTTCATGCAGGTCTTCATTTCGGCCCCAGTTAAAAAATTTTTTATGAAGCTGTTAAAGAGCGTCTCGCAAGTTGAATTTTCCCCTATCTTATACTGAAAGCGTAACGTGCGGACGAATGAACGGACGGAGCCTCAAGCTGAATAATCTACGACAGTTAACTTGGTTAGGCTGCTGTAACCTGTAAAATCAAGGAGAACAGGAGCACTGTTCTTCAACAATATCTCAGACTCGTATCATTCTTATGAAGCACGAAAATGTGCACCAAGTCGAAAAGCAAATCATCTACCTATGACCGGGAATCAGTAGCAGCTTAAAAGAGTGAAAAGTTGGCTCCTGTTCTATTTTCTCAAGGCTGGTGGCTTCCAAGATACCCTAATTTTTCCCTATCTGACAGTGAAAGCGTAACGGTTGTACAAACACAGGAACTAAGAAGGGAACGGAGGAATAAACAAGCGCAATTTAATATGATGATTATGATGTGACAGTTTGCGATGAAACAATAAGTAAAAAAAATCCTATCAGAGCACATAACACTTTTGGGCCACCCTCTCTGTGATACGCCTCAACAAACGGTTGAATATTAACAATAATATAATCGTTGTCCCTTTATCTGCTAGTCTGTGTACTTATCGGCCCATTTTGAGTCTGGCATGAATGAATTGCATGGACCGTTTACATAGCCAATTTATCCGTAGTGTGGATGGGCCTGAAATGTGGGTTAGAAGAAGAAAGTGACAAAGAGTTCTTTTTGTCGGTTAGAAAAACTCATTTATTCTGCAGTTATTTC
>LQNS02278163.1:5972536-5992071 GCA_001587735.2 Parhyale hawaiensis
TGTTGAGGGCATTTCTTGTGTTAGCGGGACTAATGGCTCCTGTGTGCATTAACACAGCTTTGTGTTGAGGGCATTTCTTGTGTTAGCGGGACTAATGGCTCCAGTGTGCAGTAGCACAGCTTTGTGCTGCGGGCATCTCTTGCGTTAGTGGAACTAAAGGCACCTGTACGGAATAGCTCATATCAGTGTTCTTCACTTTAAGTTCATTTTTTATAACATTGTGATCACTTCTTTAAAGCAATTTTCATATAACTATCGCTACTCCACAAGTCATGGCGACTGGCATTGCTCATTTCCGAACTTTATTTAAAGTTCAAAATTATTTCTGAATCCCTGGGGCCAGCGCCAGTAAACTTTCCCTGCAACTTGCCAAGTTCCTGAATTTATTATTTTTCCTTACGTGGACTCAGGTAGAATTGGAAAAGAGAACACATAGATGTCTGGCCGTTAAATCTGACTCGTATTTCTACTAAGTGTTATTATCGAGGGGATTTCACGACCCAACTTGGATCGGTTGAGCGATGTTCAGCTCTACACTCTGGCGCCGGGTCACATCCCGCGACCTAAGGCTCAGAGCACTTTGCGAAAGATGTGCGCTGTTCAGTGTTATTATTATATGTACTTATACACGTGTGTATATACTGTAACTGTATGCACATCCCTGTGCATGCGCAAATGTAATTATATGCCAGTGTAGCTACCTCGAGGTCTAATACATATAATAATTAAAAGCAATGAGCTTGCATTGACAGTTTTCAATTGGTTTCTATTTATTTATTTATTAACTTTTTTGCTCGATTTATTTATTCATTTTTATTCAAATTAGTGCAGTCTTATTGGTATGACTAATATGTAACAATAACGTATAATTAATAAATAAACACAAATAACAGATAAATACTCATTGAACTTTAAGTAATTATTACAAAAACGTAAAGTCTGCAGACTCATTTTCAATTACGTTTTAAATAATCAGCTGTGTTGTGACATTCGAATTAATTTAAAAGTAAAATGTCATTTTTTGTCATTACATTTTAATGAATACCACGAGCCATATATTCTTCAAACAGAGAAATATTTCCAAATGTCATTTAGAATATCTTTCGAGTTTTCTTATTTTAATGCCCAAGCTTTCGCTGAGCGAATCGACAAGCTTACGTCTGATCATCGTCTCAGGAACTAAATTCCGGTAACTGTCAAATCAAACCAGCAACGCCAACTTTGTATCACGTTCACCCAAATTAAATTAATTATAACTAGTGATCCTAGCCCTCATTACAGATGGTAGGCGGTAATTAGCTCAACGAAGCCCATTTTTCTTCACTCACCTTCGTGGTTTTATTTTTCAACGTCATACCTTTTTCTTTCCTTGGTTTTCTATTCAACTTGGGCTTAATGAACTCTGAAGGAGAGGAGATATTTGTTGCGGAAAAGAATTCAATCTAGTATCGGTGCTACAACTTAAAAGTACTTCACACGCCTTCATAGGTTAAATTTAAAAAACATCGGTAGAGTTACGGCCTCTTTGCCGCTCAGCAGATGAATTTTCTCCAATTTAGTACTTCAGATCGGGACAAAGAGACCAACCAAGCCCGCAAGCAGCCTTGCAACCAACCCACTGCGCATTATTGTATGCTAGAGAGCCCCCGCTGTCAGGAATGACAGCGAAGAAATTGTGATGACCTTCTTTATTGATCATACTTTCGTTATTACAACTGCTAACCTCAACGCACCCTGAGATGAGCGTTAATCGGCTTTACAGCCGCTCAGTATCGAAACTTTTTTCTCTCTGACATGGAGAAAATTAATTGCTTTTTGCAGGCCGATCAGCAACGCTCAAAGTAAAAGCTTCGATTCGGTATTGTGGATACGGTAGGATATCCTCTATAGGTCCAATGGTTTTTGCTTAGAGAAAGTTGTTTCATCGACCATTGAATTAAATTTGGAAGAATAACTGAAGCAACGAAACTATCTGTGGAAAGAAACTAAGAATCACGATGGATAAGAGTGCTAATTAAAGCTTCAGTTATCTTCAGTGATTACTGCGATTTCATCTTCCGCAATGCAAGAAATGCATTGAAACGTAAGGTCGCCCGATACTGTGCCATAAATTCGATGAACGAAGAAGTTAATACTCTACGAATCAGATTAAGCCTGCGATATCTTCATTGTTTTAATTTCAACTGTCCCTGATTGAGATACCTAGCTTTGCCATCAACTGCAATCTCATTAATATTCTACCAATCCATTTTTAATTGCACTTGACAGTATAACCACAGCCTTCAGCCTTGGCTAATTTCCACCTATCTGTTTTGTTAAATTTTAAGCGTCCCAGAAAATGAAGAAACAGATAAATACACTTCGGTCTTTATTATATTGTAGATATCAAGCTTTCATTCTCTCAGCCGTCCCAGAGCATGTTTTATTCGTGTACCCAGCTTTAAAAAATTATAGCATATAGATTGCATCTGCAGTCATTCATTTTTCATACCCATCATCTGTTCTGAACGCCTGCAGTACGTGATTGCTTGACCTGTGATTTCAACCATCGAAAAAACTAATTTTCATTTCAGCAGAACTATGAGATAAATCAAACCTTGTTTAGGAAACGTATAACTAAAATATACTTAAATTTTCAAGTTACATAGACTAAAACTGCCACCAATAAGTGGCTAGCGCCGTCAGCCTCAGCCGTATCCAAATACTGTTAGTCTGGCTATAAGGATATACGGTGGTGCAAACAGTGTATGAGAATATTGCAAGGTGTTCATATACCATGACAACAGATGCTTTTGGCAGAAAATAGACAGATAAAAAATAGATAACTAGGCAAGACAGTGCTTAAGTATGACAGAATAAATAAAAATAATAAAATAAATTGTCAAAAGAACTAAGAAATACCTACTCATCGAGCTTCACTGTAGAGCTTAGAGTATGGTTAACTTTATACATGGGTGCCCCATTTTTACGTTTTGGATTTTTTCTAAGTCCAAAAACTAGGTATCTCGGGCAAGCTATATTCCTGCTAGCCAAAGATTACTGGTCTCCAAGTATTGCTGCTCTACAAGTTAACCTGTTCTCCAGATGTCACTTCCCTCCAAATATTATTACCCTACAAACATTACTCACCACGAAGTATTACTGCCCTCCAAATACCACTGCCCTCCAAATATTACTGTCCACAAAGTTTGACTACCCTCCAAGTATTATTGCCCACCAAATATTACTGCCCTCTCTGCATTGGTGCCGCCAGTGTAATTACGCTCCAAGCATTACTGCCCACAATTATCATTTGTCTCCCAGTATTACTTTCTCAAAGTAGTCGCAAAACACTCCAGCACTATCCGGTGCGTATCGGAAGCAGCAATAGATACTAGCCGATAGTTGCCTATATAGTTCCGAGTTGGGGGGGGGGGGAGCTGGGTTGGACGGGAGAGGGTGAAGGGGGCGGGGATGAGCGTCAAGCGTTCGATCGGCCGCTGTTGTCCGGCCACGCAGCGCGGCGGCGGGAGAACAGGAGCGCTCGGCAGCCCCGGCAATCTTGTTCACAAATTTGCACTTTTTCATAAATGTTCAATTTGACCCCAAGATGTTCATTTTGTTGAACTATGTTGCTGTGTTCGAATACGTCTATTTCTTAAATTTTTTCATGTAGTTGATGTCTTTAACCCTGCATTGTATAACTTAATATCATCTTTCCAGTATTTTAGAATAAGTAAGGGTTAGCATAGTTTTTTTAACTGGGATGTACATTTCACTTGGTGATGCTATTTAATTCTTATTGATTCTCTTCCAGACTCTCCCCCATCCAACGTAAAAGAGAAGATATATATATATATATATATTTTCTGGCACTGCTTGCTGTATACGTGGTGACTTCCCTTGAGTGACATGTAGCTAATCAGTAAACAAAGAAAAAATCGCAGTGAAAGAAAGTTATATAGGAGTACAAATCTTATCAATTATATAGATGATAGCGCACAGCACTGCAGACGGCCGGCTTGTGCTCATCAATGTCATCAAGAAAGAAATGCGATTTCTAGCAGTGATATCAAATTATTATTATTATTATTTGTCGGGAAACAAGTTAAATATAGTCTACAGTAGAAAATTATTATCTTCTGTGAAAGCAAAGTATTAATTTCAGTGCCAGGAGTTCAACCTGTTTAGTAAAGGAAACCATTATCGTCACATGCAGAAAACTTTTGTTTCAAGTGATACCGAGCATTAATTGTTTGGGGCAGCGAACCACCGTTTCCAGTAAAGTAAAAATAAAATAGTGCCATGAACCGAAATTGAAATTTTCAGCGACGGAAAAGGATCCAAAGTGACATCTTGATTTCTGTGATGTAAGTTTAACTTTGTATACAGTAAATTTGCTTGCAATGGAAATTTAACATCAGTGAAATTTCTTCTGCATATTTAGCTATGGAACTATTATTTTCAGTGCTCCATTATTTACAGCTGATATTGATATCGGAAACTGGAGAAAATGAACCTCGTGGTCGTGTTTAGAACAAGTTTTATATCTAAGTAAATTTGCCTCTTCAAGTAAAGCTCAGAGAAGGTTTTACTCGAAATATTTAAAGAAACGATAACTGTGAAGGTCTTTAGGTCAAACTTATTATTTTAACAAGATTTCTTCCTTAAGTAAAATAGAAATAGAAAAATTCATTACGAAGGTTTGTAGTCGCTGGAACAGTACATACATAGATGAGGTTATCGACAAGTGAAAAATCTATTTTTCGGAAAGTGCATCATGTGAACAGATAAGTTTCCAAGTTTTAGGGTGGTGTTCTTCAAGAAAAGTGTTAAAAGTTTTTATAAGAAGGACTGAATGTAACTGTAAATATTTTGTAAGAAATATTGTGAGCATTATTTTTTCATCAAATTTCATTAATTTTGATATGTTTCTTATCAACAATTATTATGCATTATTTTCAATACTTCATAAGAGACTGATGGGGAGTGTCCCCCAAACATATATAAACTGAACAGTTCTTATGGCTATCATTTCAACCATAACACCTTCAGCAAGTTTAACTTATGATACACTTTTTTGAAAATAGAGTATTTTCTGATTATCTTATCAGTGGTCAAACTGCATTACGATTATTGCGAGTGCTGCTGTTCTTACTCTAGGCTCGTTCTCATTTGACTAAATTTTGTGTTTTATATGTGTTGCTGAAGCTAAATTCATGCGATCATTCTATAAGTGAGTTTCAAAAATATTTGTCCTAATTATGTTTCACTGAGTCACAAATTATCTTTTCTCACTGAAACTCAGGAAAACAGTGATTTTCAATGAAATTTTAGGCTCTGTGTAATAGAAATTCATAATTATAGTAAAAAAATTGGCATTACTCGTTTGACTTTCTAGCGTTCCCTGGAATTTCTAGGTTTTGTCTTTCGTTGACAACAACTGTGTTCAGCCACAAGTATGTGCAATCACTGATTAAAACATACTCAAAACGTCGAAAATTTGTGTTTTATTGAACTCTTCTGCTCGCATACAAAAAATACAAGTGGCCTTCCTATGTTCATAATACTTATCACTGTGATCCCAATCAAATTACTGTTATGCTTTAGCCGTTCTAACCACCATGTGCAGTAAGCAGTTCGCTCCTAAACTGTTCCAAGTTCACAGAATCATAATCGTTTTAGTGCCAGGGAAGTGTTCGTTATAGTCTTTGTAGTCGAACCGTCGGCACAAAATTATTCACCCCATAACGTGGTCCCAGTTCTACTACATAGACATCCAAGATGGCGTCAAACTTCAGCATGTGTGACCAGTGGGCAGCAACGTACCCAGTAAAAATGCATAGTTTATTCACAGATCAACAGTCCTACTACAGGCATGCTGCAGCTTCTTATCCACCGGTGGCCCTTCAGCAAATGGCGCCCATGGCCAACGCTTATGGATATGACACTTATGGAGCAGCAATGGGTCGGTACCATCCCTATGGATATCCCAGCCAGCATGCCAACCCTCACAAAGACATGGTGAAGCCACCCTATTCCTACATCGCACTCATCACCATGGCTATTCAAAACGCTCCCGAGCAGAGGATTACCCTAAATGGCATTTATCAATTTATAATGGAGAGGTTCCCTTACTATAGAGAGAATAAACAGGGGTGGCAGAATTCAATTCGGCATAACCTCAGCCTCAACGAATGTTTTGTAAAGATCCCTCGGGACGATAAAAAGCCTGGCAAGGGATCCTTTTGGACTTTGGACCCAGAGGCGAGGAATATGTTCGATAACGGGTCTTACTTGAGGAGACGGAAACGGTTCAAGAAAAAAGACCTTAGTAAAGACACAAAGGAGGAGGCAATAAAGCGACAGGAAAGCCAAGGGGAGCTCCGACAGCAGGAGGAGCGCCATCAGCCGTCGGTACAGCAGTCGCAAGCGTCGGCGGCGTCCGACTGCAATTCTAATTCCCATACAAACTTACCTAACCCAAACACCGCAGAGAGGGAATCGCTTCCGAACGGAACGGAGGCATTATCCGGGTCCCCTCTGTGTCAACCTAAGCAGGAACCCGTGGATTCTCCGGAATTGTCGACCCCGTGTACCGGTGATGGGCGGCCGCCGTCTGTACCGACTTTGCCTCCGGTCCCGATGCAGGGTCACGATTCCCTCCCGTCATATCTCGACCCCTCCATCGTGTCCCCATTTACTGTCGACACTTTGGTGCCTATTGCTAGAAATACCGACTCCCGACAGGCCAATTTATCTCCTCCTAACATGCCTGCAATTGATATTTTGCAACAACAGCAGCAGCTGTTGCAGAGCCATTTGCAGCAACAGCAGCAGCAACAACAACAACAACAGCAACATCATCCACCTCCTCAACCACCCCCTCCTCCCCCTCCTCACCTTCAGCAACACAACCATCAAGGGTCTCAACCGCCGACAACCACAACCACGCAGTCCACCACGGAGCAGCAGATCCCCCACCACCAGCGGACCCACCATCCTCACCCGGGGGGTGACCAGCACTCGACAGCTCAGACCCAGCCAACTCCTCAACATTCCCAGCAACAATCGGTAGACCATTTCAGGGCGAACACCTACTACGATGCCACGATGGCCTACTGCCACTACGCCGCTTCCGACTGCAGGTCGCCCCTAAGCGCGGAAGATGCTACCCTTTTGGGCGGCTATGGCCGCGGTTGGTATAGCCAAGTGGATTCTTCCTCTTCTTCTTCCCCATCAGCAGCAACAGCCGATGGCTTTCCAAACGTTAGAGATATGTTTGAGTCCCAACGACTTCTAACGAACCCGTCGTGTCAGTTGGGTTTCAGATCGTCCTATAAATATCCGCCGTCTTACTATGACGATAGCGTAAAGTATTCCTAGAAAATCATGACGTCATTTTCACTACACGGCGGTGTTCTTACTACATACATACTTGTTGCTTAATGTTATCATTAGTTTTTACCAAAGACAGTTATTTTTGTTGAGATGTTTTGAGTGAAGTAAGAATTTTGTACGGTAATTAAGATTATGTGGTGTGGTGTACATAGGGAATGTCTTCTTAGACGTGACTACAACATGTGAAAGCGAGCTGATATGTTCGTAGGCTCACCAAGACACATGTGGACAAATATAATTGATGCTTATGATATCCTATAATAAAAGATGGCGTTACTACCAGAAACCAAATTTTACTTGGTCTCTAAGGTGTAACTTTATATTTTAATACAAGTTTCCATGCGATCGACGGAGTTTGTTCGTCTTCGTTGAATTGCTTTCCGTTTAATAATACTGCTTGTCACACTGCTGCCTAGTATATCCGTGCATTATTGAATTTAGTGTGAGACAGGCAGGAAAAAATCATTCATGTGTATATGATACAAGCCTCGAGGACAACGGGAATTCATTTTAAGTATGCTCCTCCCAGGTCAAAGATGTGCTAACTGACTTGGAGTGTATATTTGACCCTTCGTATCGGGCATGCGGGTTCAGTGCCATGTATAATAAATTAAAACTGCCCCATAGTATTTTCACAAGTCGCCACTAGTAATAATTAAAACTACTTTGCAACTATTAAATTCCGCAGCAAGCGAGTGTTTTTCAATATGCATGCCCTAAAAGATTTTTGGTCACCCCATACAAGAGCTGTTTTGTTTTCAATCTGGGTGACTGGAACGGCCAGGAATTCAGTTAAGGCAAGAAACCGCACCACGTATACGGAATGTGAAAATATCTTCCAAGACTGCTCATCTGTGACTTGCAAAGAACAGCTAACTAGACTCCTGTTGTTTCCGAACCTGTATATAGTATAGATGCACTATCCACTTCTAATACGTACGCTGGGAACTACCAACAGCGTGACAAGCAAAATTATAGCATGATTACTCAACTATTCATAACTACACAGCTATGTTTCATCTCATAGCGAGTGAACAAAATTATAAAGCATATTTAAAATGCTATTACTTTTTTTAGAGGAAGAAACCAGGCGCTGGTTTTGGTAATGGAAATTGTTACCAGTGTTGCGAGATGAGATCGGTAACGAAAAGGTTTACACCCTTTGTTGGCCTACGAACTGTTCAGCTCAAATGTAAGAAGTAATATAGAACCAGCAAAACTGCAAAAGCGTTAACTATTTTTTGAATAGTACTGTATACGTATTGGTGGAATTTTCTTTTAACGTTTTAATTGTTTGTTTTAATCAAATGTATGAACCACGGCCTGTCCAATGTAAAATTTTTTATCAACGAGACATTACAACAAAGTGTACCTATATTCAAAAGCGAGCGAGAAATGAAATACCGTATCAATTTCCTTACATGAGTAGCTTGTGTAATTTAACTGATTTTTCTCATCTTCTTTAGATGTTTCCATACGCTGCATGAGGACACAGTTCATAATCGCACGCTCAACTTATGCGCGGGTGTTCAGCTAGCACCTTATTCAGCTCAAGTACTTTCCAGGGGTATCGTGGATAACGTACGCGCTGTGCAATCGCGCGATGTGCAGATTGATCGTCCCCCTCATACACAAAGCTTACCTCTGTACAGAAATGTTATGATTTTTCACATTCTAAACTAATTCTAATCTTTGTGTTCTCCCATCTAAAATTCTACAATTTAGCGTTCATTCTTCATTTAATTCAAAAGGCTGATGTACTGTTTCTAGAGCTGGGCAGCTGCGGCCACTTGCATATCAACCACAAAAGTGTAAAATCTCCGCAGAGCAACGACCCATTTTACACTCATGGCTAAGACATAAATAATACTGCTATTTAGGTGCCCACCTCTCGTTATTTCTATATCCAGCATCTTCAGTAGAAACGAAATCTATGGTGGGTACAGCCTTAATTAACGAGGATGGCTGTATGGATTTTTGTTTCTTGTTTTCCAGTAGTCCTGGCAGAAATTTATATTTAGGTGTTTTTGTATCCAAACTATGGGACTCTTCCGAATATTTCTGTTTTTTTTTTTTTTTGTTGTTGTTTTCAATGTTCCTATAGGAGAAAAAATATTGCAACAACATGTCGTGAGAGTTAATAAGTTTTTTCCACATTGAGCTAGAATTTTGTGGGTTCCAGCCGTTTCTGAGTCCAACATCCCGAGAAAATTTAAATACGCTCTCGCACCCCTGCAAAAATAATAAAAATTAATAACTAATGTGATGAATACGAATGAAACTTACACAAAATTTGTGAACAAATTTACCTATCCAACTTTTTTTGTCTAAGATTTCGCGCCTCTTAAAATATCAGGTCAGGTTCTCTTGGGCTGGTTCATCTATCCTAACCCTAACAAAATTGGGCCCGCCGCGGCCCCAACATGTCGGTAATTTCAATCCTGAGCGTTCGATTTGCCCTTCTAGATTGAGTTTCAGGCCCCAATTCCAAAACATTACCCCTGAGAACCAAAGCAGTGAATCCGTAGTGGTGAACTGAACAGTAAAAATTGAAATTAAAGACAAGTAAAGTTTTTATCGGATTGGGTTATTACAATCAAACCAGGCTAATCGAACACGCTGTTACAGTTATTTTTTTAATGCACACAGAAAAAAATTTATGAAATACTTTTTCTTTGATGAAACTGGCTTTGAATAAGTTGCTGGCCTTGGTCTATAGAAACTGTTCGGGATATTTCATGCCTCGTTTTGAACATCATAGTTACAGAATTACCTCCCGTTAATTGAGCCATAAAACGGGCATAAACTCAGCATTGGATTTGTTCACACCCCTAACTCCATAATGATTATAAATTCACAAAAAAAAAATGAAAAAGAATAAACGCATTTTTTCAGTTTGCCGTAAAATTCCATTTAATGACTTTATTTGTTTGCCATAAAATTCGATGAAAGCACCTTTTCAAATTTTCTACAAGTTCTAATAAAGCCCGATTTTAAACTTGTCTACGTACTCAACTGCAAGCATTAGGCCAATCTACTGCTTCACTTTCCTAGCTCAATGCTTGAGCTGTCTACATGAAACAGTTATCTTGTCTATAACTTTTAATGAAATAATACAAGTAACAGCTCTTCTCTTTCGCAAGACTCTATCATTTTGAACTAGAAATATGAGGCTCAAAAAGGGAATTATTATGCTCATCAATACATTATGATAAAATATTATATAACTCAGACACTGTAGAATGTCTACCCGTCATATAGGCTTCCAAAAATTTCACTACCTCATCTAAAATTTCTACCCATTCTACATTTTATCAAGATCATACTTTTAAAATTTGCATCGTACAGAAGAACATCTTCTCCCCATGTTGTCACGATTCCGTTATTTTTTTGCATTTTTTCACATTTGACCTTTAAATTCTTCTCCAAAACCTATAAGCTTGAAGTATTTATGATATTTGTTCATTTCATCATTGCTAAGGATGAAACTGAATAATTTCGGTAATTATTGCTGAGAAATTTTTATTTCTTATATCACAGACAAACAGCTTTTCTCCAGTGTCAGTGGCATTGGTGAATAAGCTTGTACTAAAATTTTTAGTTATTCCGTCTAATATTCTAATAATATTCCATCTAATATTCAGTTTTGCGTGAGCAGCAGGGAGCATGAATTTACATCAATGAGTGTATTAGTAACAATTTATCATTTTTTAAAGACATGCCTCACTATAAGAACAATATGCATCAGAAGCAAATGTAAAACTTGTCTCGCTGTATAACAACAGATATTACTCTGTTATTGAGGGACTATACCGATAGTAGGTGCAGAAGATTACATACCTATTTCGCTTTCATTTTACACCCAGAAGTCGTACGTGAAGTTGAGTTACCTTAGAACCTTTTCTGTCGCATCCTATTCCATTTTGAACAGATCCTAAATTGTCCCTTAGATTTTAAACCAAAATATTATCGTCTTTATGTTGACGACACGTTTCTCATATTCAGTGTGTCCTCTCAAGTTCCAAAATTTCTTGACTACTTGAACTCCAAACATCCATATATTAAATTTACAAGTGAAACCGAAATTAATGGAAAGCTAAATTTTCTTGATGTAACAATTGATCAAAATAATGGTTATTTAACTACTTCGGTATTTAAGAAAAAACATTCACAGGACTAGGTTTAAAATACGATTCTCTTGTCCCATCTTATTTTAAAACCAATCTAATCCGCTGCAGGATCATTAGAGCCTTTAGGGTTTGTTCAAATTTGTCTTGCTTCAATTTCGAACTTCAACGACTAAAAAAATTCCTTATGCAAAATTCTATTCCATTTTGTATTATGGGGAACCCCATCCTATAGAGGTACTCCCTAGTCAGAGGTAGTGTAACGTTAGCAAGGCCTTCAGGACAGCTTTCTTCACGCCCACATACTTTGCCTTCTTCCATCATCGATGAGACTCCTTCAGATGATACAGTGTCGTGTTCTTTTTACCGACTTACTGTTCCCATGCCCTTTGGTTCTAGGTAAGAACATGTTTTTATCTATACATACTATACCTATGTCCTTCCCTCCTCCTCTCATGTAACACCGTTGCAGTGAATAAGAAGGCTTAACCTATAGCATATACTATTATACAAACAGGCAATATGTTCTTATGCTAAGCGTGATTTGTATTAAAGTTTAGTATACTGGTATTTGGATCGCGCTTATGTATTAAAATGACCGCTTTATGCACTCTATGAGATGATGATTCTTTTTGTAAAATGAATAGGTACTAAACTTGATCAATGTTTTACCACACGTTGTTTTAGATCTAACTGCAAATCTGTTTCTATTTCGGTCTAGATACAATTCCCTTATAGCTACTGTAGACACAATACTCTGTACGGGGACCGATTAAATGAAGCCTCCTTAGGGTGATGAGGCAAACGGGTAAACATCATACAAGGAAATAAAATTATTTTTTCCCTATCAAAGGTGTACAAACTCGTTTCTTCTTCTTCATTTTCTTCTTCGTCTTCTTCTTCTTCTTCTTTCATTGCCTAATTTGTTTTCTTTACAGATTTTGTTAGCCGTATAGGATAACGAAAATGTAATTTTCAAAAAAGTATGTTACTTAGGGAAAACAATATTAGCAATGCTGTCAGGACATTAACACAACCTAAGAAGTCAAAAAAAAAAATTGTAAAAAAAATGTTTGATTACGAAACTCTTCTAGAGAACGCTAGTTGGGGAAGAGACTGAGTGTGTTAATACACTCATGCAATTGGCCCTCTAATTGTTTTAGTTTGCATATTTCAACAATTTATGCTTGTGAGAGTTATCCTATGTTTTATAATTAAGTATGATGCTAACAATCATTACGAATCGAATGCTAAATAGGATTTAACTCTTCATGTTCCCTGGCAAAGGTCTTCGTGCACATATACTGTTTGCCTTCAATAATAATGCAACTTGTGTAACACAACGTCCGTAATTATAGTCTATTTTTTTCTGCCAGACAATTTATTATTTGGCGATATTATGTGGCGTTGTACAACAGAACAATAAAAATTGTCGGCCATGCAGTGTTCCATGGGTAATATATTCCAGTTCTCACTAATTCCATATTTTATTCAGCCTAATACTACTTCTGAAAACTGAAGGTAATGTATCGTTGGTAAACTATTCCGTTAATTAGCAATTATTTTGTTTAAGTTTGATACTGATTGTAGAAACTTAATATGGAGGATGATTGTCTCTCAACAGGACCATCGCTAATTTATTACTGTGTTTCAGTTCAATACTGATTTATAATACCTGATATTGGATGTCCCTTGAGTAAACTATTTTCTTTCTCAGTTTTTATTTTATTTTTGGTTAGGTATTTCGTTTTTTGTGTTATGCCGGCTTATGAAAATTTAGGATAGAAGTACCATAAGTAAACTGTTCAGTCTCTCAGCCATTACTGTTTAGGTGCGATCCTGATTTGTACCAATTATTTTTACGAGCGCAGCAACGTTCATTATTTCCGTATGCACGCCATGTTGCAATTACATGAAGCGTATGTTCAACACTAGGAACGCAAATTTTACTCTGCAATAAAATATCACGTCTCAATTATAATATTTTGCGTAACTTCACAGGCAGGGCTTTCAATACTTTAGTTACTCTATCTCTCCTTGAATCTTTTTATGTTACTATGTAGCGAAATGATTTAGTTTGGGTCTTCTTATTTGTCAATTTGGTAATGATTTATCCCAAATATTGATCTAGCAAATTTGAGGAGGTAGCTCACATAGTGATTATCTAACTACCATTTATTTGACAGCTGAATGCTCAGTCATAGACCACACGATACGTACTCGATCCTCCCAATTGGTCAGATGGCAAATTGATCAAACCACGGTACAATCTCTGCCAGTCAGTACAGCGACCAGAAATAATAAATAATCAGTTCTTGGAGATGCATCCATTGAAAAGAAGCATGTACTCATGAGCACTGGCTAATGGTTAATTGTCGATTAATTTTACTAAATTTCGTTATTTCTATATCCTAAATTTTAATTTAAATTACTGATATCTAGCTACGAATTTGTGTTTCTTGTTGATGCACACATTTCTTGCATCATCGAGAACAGTTTACTGTTTGTAGAGGTCGCTCTGTTGAGTGGAAAAAAATTTACCGAAATTCAATCAGTTCCTCTATAGCTCTGCACCTGCTCCGTTGAGGTAGTGAATGCTACTTAAATAAGTTAGTATGCGAACGACCATCATAATTTTTTCTCGATTACTATTTATTTTCAGTTCTAATGATGGAAATTGAATTTTTATAAAAAAATTGGGCTGATATACTTCATAACGATTTACTTGCTAATTGTGGGGCTGCCGGCAATAATGGTATAGACTTGGCTTCATTGTATACGACATCTCGATATGAAAACGATTTAAACTATATACTGTGCACAATTTTACATTTCTTTTTGAATTACGTCTTTTGAGTTACGTTTAAGCAAATCATTTAGTAAACGTGTTTGTCAATGAATCATATTGATGCAATCAGACTCTACATACATATGGTGCTCCCTAAGTTGTCATTGGTTCCTGAAATATTTGTGTCATCACTGAAGTGTTATACTCTCCTCAGTGCGCCTACAGGCTCTATAGGCTCTACTATAGCAACGGAACTGACTTTTTCATAAAACGTTACGCCTCAATACAATAACTTCAATAACTTCTGGTATCACGTTACTGGCAGCATTACCATATTTTTAGATACTCTATCTCAACTTAGAAGCGGTTCAATCTTTTTTGTAACAAGACAGCGAAATCAAAGGTTAATTTCTTCTTAAGTCTCAACATAATACTGATATATTGATACAGTTTATTTCAGAAGGTAGATCACGTAGTTATTACAATACCACCATTCATTCGACAGTCATTGTCTCAAAAAGTGACCCAGTATATGTACTGTCCTAGCTGTGGCCCGCACTACTAGGATAGTTAAGCTAGGTCACCATTTTAGTATAAAGCTGAAGCGTTAACGGTATATTTAAATTAGTCTTGTATAAGGCAACATCCTAAACTTTTTAGGTCACTATCTATTTATTCAGTCCTAAAAGTGAAAGTTGAAATCCTTCGAATTTTACTTCGACGTACATCATTAAGATGTATGTACATAAGAACAAACGAATTACACATAATTAACGTATGTTTATTTTCATTTTGTTTGTTTCATTTTGAAAACAATTTTAAGTATGTTCACGACATATTTGTCATGCTGTTGCTCTTCTTGCATTGTCTCGGTTTGTTATTGAGATATATAAAAGGTAAGGGTTAAGTTTCTATCATTATGACAAGGTTTGAAGCAATTGTTATCCGCATCACCTGTTCAGCATAATCGGCAAGGGTTTCGTTTCTTCTGTATTGTGCTTGTCTCATATCGATTTCGTTTCTTCTTGTATTATAGGCACTTACGAAATTAAGCTTTCGAAGCTCATCTTGTCCGGAACTTGAAGCAGGTGCTCTGGCTCCGAACTCTTGAATTAAGTTTCAGGCTTCGACTCTTTATCGATTAGCCTCAAGACTTCAGCAAAGTCTCTCTTGCTCCTTAAAATGAAGTTCTCAACCGGCTCAACGTAATCAGGTTACTTCTAACACTTGCGCAAGGTTCCTCGCTACAAAGCCAAAACAAGTTTCGGACAAGTAAAGCCCTGCAGGATTAATTTTGCCGCCCAATGTCTTAGATCGAGAATACTTAAAACCATTTAATTAACATGTTTGGCTTAGGATCAATGATTCAGTCCTAATATTGCCTCGTATTCATAATGATGCAGTCAGGTTCTACATGCATACGGTGTGCTCTAAGTTGTCTTAGGTCCCTGAATTATATATATATATACAAATGTTACCATCGAAATGTTATCATCTCACTATGCCTACAGATACAACTCAGCGACACAAAATAAAGGGGAATTTTATATTACCTTGAAGGAAAAGGTTTAAAAAAAACTCATTTTGAGTTCAAGCCTTCAATTCCTCCAGGAATCATCGTCAGGAAATTTATTTAATGCTAAAAAATTATTTTCAACTAGAAGACTGAAGAAGTTAAGCGGAAATGAATTCTGACGATGTTTGTCGTGACACCCATGCATAACCTAACGTATTGCTTGATGCTTTTGCCGGAGTGATTTTTGACCTAATTTTCTTGTAACTTGGGCCAATTCAGATAACTTAAGAATAAAATCTACAATGCAGGGTCACTATATAAAGGTAGGATAGACTCAAATATTGAATCAGTGGACTAATAGGTGGTGCTAGTGTTTTTTTTTTCTTTTTGTTCTCTTTCATCTTCTTTATTTTAGAAAAGGGACAGTTGTGAAGCTGCAAACATATTTGCTGAGTCATGTCACATTGTTAGTACTTAAATTTAAAAATTTGGGGGGCTTGTTTTCTCACCAGCTGTTATTTGCTCGAAAAAACCAAAGTTAGACCGACAAGGCGCATCATTCACTTTGAGTCTATTTATCTCAAATGCGGCCAAAAATTCTGCAAATAATTTTGAGTGAAGCATATTCATAAATTATTTCAATTACTTTTTTCACGTTGATTTTTTTTCAGTCTCCTATTGTTTTTCGAGCCGCCCAATATTTCCTGTAACATTTAATGCTGTAAATATTCATGCCGCTAAGATATCTATTCGGACTCTTCTCAGTGTAAATATTTCATAAATACAAACTTTTATGAATTAACTTGAATTTTTGTATCCTCTTTGAAACATAGCCACTTCACTATATATTGTTGTCGGGGCGAAGAGGAATATTCTGACGGCCCTTTTCCTGTCCAACGATATACGATGTATTTATTACGCGCATCACCCACCCTGGTGCTATCCCGAGTGTCCTTTCCGCAGGGAATGTTGCAACCGGCAGTAGTTCCTGCTGAAAAAATTAGTTTATTAGGTTAGGTAGGTTCTGGTTCTCTGTACTGCTCTTCCTGTTCCGCGAGGTGAGCCGCCGAATGGTGTTAACCGATTCATCCCATAGGACTCCTATCTGTTTCTGTGTAGAAGGGGTGACAGAAGGGACCCTACGCACGAATGTTTCTTTCTTTTGTTTTCATCTCTTTGAGCTGCTTTGAGCACGATTTTTTCTCACGTAGTAGCATAGTGAGCCAACTCAGACCTTCAGGCAAGAATGCCGAGATATGATAAAATATTCCTACTGATGACAAGCGTTAAATACTTCATTAGCGAGTTTCACTATTGAATCGCGCTCTGCGTCTAAGGTGTAGACATACTGAATCTAATAATAATATTATAAATGTTAATAATTTTAAAATGCTTCTGACGCTGCTGAATGCTATCGGCGATTAGAACTGCGGGAGTTTCCCATCATCTCACGAGGAACTGAGACTTTTTCCTTCCTCCAAAGCTGGAACTGCCGCTATTTCCCTCCGCCTCTGGAACTGCGGCTGTTTCCCTTCACCGCAGCCGGCGCTCCCCTAGCCTCGCTTATTCGGTTAAGGGGATCAGTACACACACATACGCACACACCTAAACATAAACGCACACACAAACATACGTACAGATAGCGCTCGCATCCTAGATCAGTCGAGTGCAATGGCGAGCAGATCTGCACATACAAGGGAAAAGGAGAGGCTTATGTAAATACTCCTCTGTATTAGCACAAGTGGTAAATACTTTTCGGTACGTATGTGAATGGTAAACAGTCCCTTGCGTTTCATTGGTTACCATTCCAAAAATTGAATGAGCTAAATTAGAATGCATTTTCAAAGGATATTGTAAAATTGGCACATTGTTTTGTTTTTCGAAATTTTTCATCAAGTTTTCGACTGGTCATTCGTCAACTTTTCATTGCGTTTTCATCAGCGTTTACAATTGAGTTTTGAAAAAAAAATATTCAAGAGATTTTCAAGAACATGTCTCGAATTTTTTTAAATAATTCCTGAGCGACTTTTTTATTTTCTATAGGTTTCTGTGGAGGCTTCGAATTGGATCTGAAAGATGAACACCTTCAATATTAACTGAACTAATTAGGAATCAAGAGGAGGGTTTACAACGACTGTGTGATTATTGCTGAACCTTAAAGTCTTTCTTTACGTGAGATTTTTTAGCTGTGCCACTCAGCAAAGGCACTTCGATTGATTTCATCTTGGTTTGTGAAAGAATGAAATTTTTCCCCACGTGAGATTTTTCACTGAGCCAGACATACCAGGCACTTTGCATAATCTAACCTTCGTTTTTAAAAGTACAAAAAAAAATTCTAAGCCGATTTTGTTAGTTTTGCCCGACAGAACAGGGTATACGAATTTCTTAGGGTATGTTTGATGGACCTCAACATTAAGTCTAAAGGGTTGAACTTCGTTGTTCGGCCCGCTTGCTTAATTCAGTTTCAAACAATGACCTTCAGTCGGTTAGTCATGAGACTTCCAGGACCTCAATCTTACCCCATGAGATGGAGCTTTCCTCAGGCCCAATGTATTCACTATGCACACGTTTCAGAGTGACGAAACCAAAACTTCTCTCTTAAGTTTTGAGCAGGTCAAGCCTCGATGGGTAAATTTCGGCACTCAATCGAACGCACCATTAATTTTTATTTTTTAAAAGTACAGATTTTTGCCAACGCAACTCGGTAAAGACATTCTGAGGAACTCATTGCAAGGCGAGGCAATCGACCGAATGCCTGCCAAGATTTTTGGTGATCAAAGGGCACGATTAGCATGGCGGGGGGGGGGGGGNACGATTAGCATGGGGGGGGGGGGGGGCGGAATTGTGATGAGCTGGACGGAAAATATCAGACGAGTAGGTTTTTCCAGTTGATAAAAATGAGAGGTTGAAGGAAACCAAGAAGCTTTTGGAATCAAATGCACTATTGTGAAACATTTTTCGAATTAAAGATGAGGAATGAAGGAGGAATTGTAAATATTGCACACGAGCTGTGTTTTAAGCAATGCGCGTGGAATGAAAAAGTAAAGAAGAATGTGGATGTCATGCACCGATTGTGTTTGAAACAATGTGCACAGAAAAAAAAATTATTAGACTCTGTGAATAAAAGCAGGATTGGAAAAACATAACACGATACACTGTGTTTCGAGATCTAACAGACTGATTTAACCCATTAAAAGTCCATTATCTAATTTTTTGGACACCAGTTTTAGTGGTAATCCTTCAAGAATTTGGATTTCTCTCGGAAACCCACTGCCCACAGCGCAACACAACCCTACAGGGTGAGAGTATAACTGGCACTCAACCAATAGCGCTTATAGTTGCATCCAACATTGAGTAATTAACTGCGAACAGACACTGCGGACACATACGATGCCGTTGCGTATACATCCTCGCTGTCTCTTGCACTATAAATGATTGCTTTAGCTATTATTGGGTCGACTCTTTATCTGGCAAGTGACCATATATAATCACTTCCGCAATGCGGATAGGCATTTTTCAACAACCTGGTAAGCAGTTAAACGAGTTCCGTAAATCAACACAAATATGGCGGGACACGAGCAAGGAAATAAGATTAATGAAGTGACAATTCATAGAACGCATATTCTTTACTTTTCTCTACGTTCTTTATCATGATGCTTATCTGACACTTATCGCAGTATCTCTAATAATACTTATCGCATTATAATGTGATAAATATTATTAA
>LQNS02278163.1:5993104-6005386 GCA_001587735.2 Parhyale hawaiensis
AAACTATAATTTCTGCACGATCAGTAGTACAGTAACTACGATCTCTGCACGATCTAGAGCAAAGCAACTACGATCTTTGCACGATCTAGAGCAAAGCAACTACGATATCTATATTAAAGCAATTACTGCAAGCCCTCGGCACGATCAATCAGCCCACGATCGTGACACGACACAATCCGTCTAGGCACCACCCGATATCACGATCCATCGTGCTGCCTCCATTAATCGTGCTGATAGATGCTGCGTCGAGCATTGAATCTGTGGTGCAGAGTCATTGCTGGCGGCCCCTGCAGATGTGATGGGAGTACTTCTTGCCGAAAAGTACTCGCCTCGTGGGTAAAGGTAAACCGTTGGCACCCAATTGAAAATTACCCGAAATCTATGAAGCTATGAATGAGCGATTTCAAATGATATCGGGTAATGGCGTATAATTTTCTGACTAAGTGACAATTGCAAGGACGTCGTCCAGTAAATGTAGTTAATGCGGCGGCCACAGGGTGCATTCGCACGTACGACTTGGTGCGAGGATGTGCAGCTCGCACGTCATCCCGGTACAAATTTAAAGTCTGTAGCATAGATACGGTAGCGTGAACGATGTGCGAGCTGTGCATCTTCGCATCAAATTGTGAGTAAGAATACAAGTGCGGTTCCGTCATCATATATGTGTGTAGTCATAGATATCGTCTCCTGTGTTTGGTGGCCACCGTCTAGATCACATCCTAGACAGCGTCTAGTACACCTCCTAGAAACCGGCTAGGTCACTTCCTAGATACCGTCTCGTGCACTTCCGAGATATCGTCTAGCACCTCGATACCGTCTATGTCTAGTGTACCTTCTAGATGCCGTCTAAGGCCTTTCTAAAGATAATTTAGTACACTTAAACCGTAATGTACTTAGAGTACTCAACATATACTGTCTATAGTAGATGCCATTCAGTTTACTTGGTCGAGACGTCTACCTCCCCACACAATACCGCCCATATACTGAACTTCGTAAAGCACCGCCGCTGCAATACCTGTGTGATGTAAATCAACGATGGTGACTTCCGTCTATCTTGTCTTGTAGATAATGTCTGCTACAGTAGCTTGAACAGTAGTCTCCTTGTGCTGCACAGAGGGTAGATCTACTCTCTCTCACACACTTGGTAGATGTAGATTTTTATCTCTTACTCACCTGGTGGATTTACTGTAGATTAATTAATTGGTTGACATTAAAACCTCATGAAGGATTTTGTTTACTGTATTCGACCATACTATCGTTCTTCATGTCAATCATTCCTGATTGCGTTCAAAATGCAATAATCTTGACTTCAATTTGAAACTTTTGGCTCTCAAACATTACTAGAAAGGAAATTTCATCCACCTCACTAACGAGAGCAGCACTGACCTTTTGTCGCTAATAAACTGTGGGTGCTGTACAGACCCATATGGGATATTTATAATTCTTTCACTAAATGGAGAATGCCAACTGATATAACCATACGATAATGTTAGTAGCTGTTTTCTTGTTCTGGAAAGAACTGGACATATCCTGGTATGGAGCAGTGCCGCAATCCCGCTGTAGAAGCGACCATGCACCCAATAAACGGCATAGGGCAAAAGTTGCCGGTGTAGCACCTGGTCTACCTAATATATTCAGGTTAATACGTGTGCCGATCCAAGTTAGGTACTTATTTCACCAGAACCAAATATATCTTAGCTTTTTCTAACCTAACTTAACCCAACGCATACCCTGAGGTACGCCACAAGCCACATCGGGAGCGAGTAAAATTGTTTGCCGGTACGTACCCACTGCACCGTGAGTGGCGGTGGAGGCTGCTGCAGCAGCGCAGCCACACTGCATGAATGAAGTGTAACACGAGATAATAATTAATGAAGACATGGAGCATGCGAGTAGCTAGCGAGATGCCATGTCTCGGATCTGGTGCTGCTCGAGATCGCGCCGTCTCAGGACTCGTCAGGATCTCTGTACTGAGACAGACAGAGCGTCAGAAAACTCTAATCTTTCCTAGTATCGATCTGTTAGCCAAACGGTAAGGCTTACAGTACCNTGTCTCGGATCTGGTGCTGCTCGAGATCGCGCCGTCTCAGGACTCGTCAGGATCTCTGTACTGAGACAGACAGAGCGTCAGAAAACTCTAATCTTTCCTAGTATCGATCTGTTAGCCAAACGGTAAGGCTTACAGTACCCTGGTATTTAAAGATGGCATAGTGAGATTTAGAAGCCCTCTGCTTAAATTTATAGAAAGAAAATTTCTGTTTTCTGATACCGTACACATGTTGGTATTTAAAATGGTAAGAGTTGTAACACCCTCGTGTTAACGATTTTATAGCAACTGAAGGGAAAGAAAATTAATCTTTATAATGTGGATGCTCGTGTCCTCAATGCCTCAATTACAATGAAAGAAAGAAAAATTATTATCTACTGTATATTAGGATGACGTTGGCACAATTGTAAATCTTACAGAATCTTGAGGTTTAAGGCCTGTCTACACCTTAGTTTTTCAACGCGTTCACTCATGCACTCGTCTCAATTTTTTGTAGCATCGTTGTCAACACAGCATACACCACAAAAAGTCTTTAAAATGCTGACCATTAAATAAGTTTCCTCTGCAAGTATTACCAGGAAAGTATCATGGAAATAAATTTCCAAAAAAAAAACGGCGCATTTTTCTGTACCTTCCACGGCTCGGTCACGCATTCGGTCGAGTGGATGAACAAACGCATAAAAAAGACGAACGTGTAAACTGGCCTTAACAGCGCCACAAAAAGAGTTCAAAACAGCAGATTTGATTGAGCCAGTTGCTAGTACCAAACCATATAGCTTTTAACTTTTCGAAGTAACGCCAAAGTTTCAAAGTAGCTGTCCTTAGCAGCATCTACTACATCCAGCAGCTCCACGTCCACGTGTCTAATAGTATAGCTATAGTAACTAGTAACATTTAGTACACGCACAGTAGCGCCACATTTCTTATAACGATCACGTACCAAACAGTAGCACCAAAGTACCCATGGTATTCTTTAATTAGCATCATTTAGTACACGCACAGTAGCGCCACATTTCATATAACTATCACGTGTCTAAAAGTAGCGCCAAAGTACCGGTTGGAAGTCCCAGTATAATTGGTAGCCTGCTACTGCACGCTCAGGAGCAACAAGGGGCTACTGTGTGCCCCATGCTGGAGGGGTGACTGGGGCGAACCCCGCAGTAACCGACACCTTTCTTACTCACCCCTGCACACTCATCAACCATGGGATGCTTCAACGTAGTTCTTTATGTGCCCCCGGCAGGAAGCGGGCACTCAGGGGGCTCGGTCGGGCCCCCGGGGGTCGGGAAAGTACGTGGGATCCGTGAGGTGGCTCCCGGTCGCAGGATACTTGGTGAAATTCTGAATTTTTTGACCAAATGCTATACGCAATAGTAAAAATTGTTAGGCTGACAGCCGATGCCAACAGGAAGCAGCATTGACTAATATCAAATGTTTACCTATATATTTTCTATTATTAATAAAAACTGGCTGGAACCTGTGAAAATTGCTCAGAACTGAAGTAATGTTCTTCAGTGGTATCTCAGACCAGTATCATCCTAATTTTCCTTCATCTAATACTGAACGAACCTGTGGAAATTCTACGGAACAAAAGAATTCTTCCAGAATTATGGTGCCCTCGAACCCGTATCATGCATACGAAGGGTCAGAAATGCTCCAAATCAGACAGTGAACCCTCTAGCTACATAAGACCTGCGAGCAGTAGCAGCTTAATTAGAACTTGACTCTCTCCTATTGATCACTTCCCAGGTCGTATCAATGATACCGCAAGGAAGCCCTAATTTTCCCTATCAAAAACTGACAGAGATACGGTCGTAATAACTAAGTACATATCTAACGGAGGGACAAGCACAATCATAATGTAAATGATTTTTGATAAAAAAAAAAGGCTGGATATTAAGGGCAATGAA
Organism: Parhyale hawaiensis; assembly: GCA_001587735.2. Taxonomy (NCBI): domain Eukaryota; kingdom Metazoa; phylum Arthropoda; class Malacostraca; order Amphipoda; family Hyalidae; genus Parhyale; species Parhyale hawaiensis. The sequence continues at coordinate 5,997,062 of LQNS02278163.1, forward strand.
GCGTCTGAGGATTGACATGTCCGAGCCTTCAGACAGGTCCCTGGCTCCGGCTAGTTGATTCAAGTTTAAGACGTTTACTCTTAATCAATTTCCTGTGAGACTTCCGTAAAATCGAGAGTTCAGTCGGTGCAGAACAATCGGGCTGTTCCTAGCACCTGCAACTCGATTCAAGGTAACGCAGCTTAATTTCCTGTCTACATTTCTGGATAAATCAAGCCAAGTGGGTTTGGTTTAGATCGATTTTAACGACCCAGTTGAACACGCCCTAGCTAGCGCCTGCATGTTACAGCTAAGAACGTCTGAGAAGCAGTAGGTGAGAAACACAACAGGTAGAGGTATACCAGTCATGTAAGTCATCAAAATTCTAAGTCGAGACGTAAATCAGGCGTAAATTACAAACCAATCACGCTCGAACAACCAAGACGTTCTAGTAATGAGATTTTCACTCACACACTCAATACTGCTGCTACCCACGGTGGCCTCTCAGATATGTCTGCCTGTCTGCGAGCACCGCTGTCAGCAGGCGTTCTGATTAAATCCCACGCATTTGCTTTCATAATCTGTGCTTGAAGACTGAAGCGAAGATAAAAAAGGCATTTCTTCACTTCTTGACAGGAGTACAAGTAATCAGTTCCGTGTAAAATTGAACTTGGCCGCAGATAATTAAATCAGTTTTAGACGCTGTTAATTGAAAAAAAAATAGTACATTAATTCTAGAGCTGGAGAACAGCGAAACACGCGTCGTGGGTATCAAAATTTCTTCAGCTACTTCTAATAGAAATCTACATTTATGCCATTTCAAGAAAATAATTCTAGAAATGTACACAAGCTTTCCTCAATGAAAAAGTAACCTTTTCATCTTCACAAGAAGGGAAGCATCGAATTTTAATTTTCTCTTAGAAGTTGAGTTTCATCAACAGTTAAGTAAATTAACTTTATTATTATAAAATTTGAGCTAAATTTAAAGTCAATTTTCCTTATGTAAAGGAGCTTTCCACTACAAAAAATCATTTTTCACCATTTCTACATGAGTGGAGGCGCCAATTTTTACTTTTCTATTAAAAACTGAGTTGTTGATCCGCACTTTATAAATCATATTTTAATGCGATCATCGTTTGAAAAGATCCTAAAGTCTGTTCACTTTATAAACACAAATTTTCAAAGAAATAGTAAAGTTTTAAGTTTGGTGGTGCTGCAGGTGACGTGTATGTATAGTACACAGCTGGGATTCGGTATTTTTACCGTACCGCCGGTATCGGTAATCAGTAGATTAAAACGGGTCATTCGGTTCCGTATTTCTGTAGATTTAAAAAAAATGCCGAATGATTCGGTATTTGGTTCGGTATTATTATCAAAACTTCCCGCCCGGGTCCCCACGGTCAGGAAGCATTACCCAAATGAAACACTTTGCAACACCGGGATTCCCGAAACGCTGCTAGAGGAAATCCAATAAAAAATATTTACAGCTTACTTTAAACGCCTGCAGGCCAACACGACCGATTTGATTCAGACAATGAGTTCTAAGCCCTAAAAAACCACAGTACGAAGCACCGACCGCACTGATTAGTTCGGCACCTAACATTCTCCAACTTGAAAGAGTGAGCACCGATAGCAGCACGTGTAATTCTCCTAGAGACTTGAGGGCCGGAACAGAAGAATACAACCAATGCCTCTTATTATTGTATACCTTATAAAACATACAGAGTATGGCTATCCCTCTCCTGTGGAACACGTTCACCAGATCATTAGCTTGCGCACAGCCTGCTGGCCGAACTAACAAGTCGGTCCAACAGACCATACGCAAAAGCCCAATCTTACTGGAAGCACGTGGCAACGGTCGCCTAATATGCGGCTCAAAAGGAAGCTTCTCATCAAAGGCAGCACCAAAAATCTCCAAGGAGAAAGACTCTTGAAGCAAAGTATCATCTATCTCCATATGTGGATGCTGCGGCACAAGTGTCCAAGACCGACTGATAGTCATCGACTTGGTCTTACTGGCATTCAGCTTCATACTCCAGGCCGAGCACAATGCACTAAAGCGTGACAAATCCCGATTCAGAGCATGGGCGACAGTATTGCACATGTGAGGAGCAGGTATCACTGCTATCAAAGTGGAATCGTCGGCATAGTTGATCATCGTGTTTTCCGCCGAAGAGAACATGTCACATGTCAGTGGGCCATGCACAGTACCCTGAAGGACGCCAGACACAACCGCAACTGAAGCACTCAAAATGCCGTCAACGGACACTCTGCGTTTGCTCAGAAATAAAATCGCGAGTGATTGACAAAGCCCTACCGCCCACAGACCCCTGTGGTTGACCCTGTCAAACGCCATGCTAACGTTTAACTGTACAAGACGTGCCTCAGACCAACAATCCAGCACAGACTGTAAATGGCGTGGCACCGACAACAAGGCGTCGCAGCAACCCATATAAAGTTCTATACGCAAACTGACCAGCAGGTAGCACACCCATAACCTCAGCAAAACGACCAAGCTTACAAGCGACCAATTTCTCGAACACTTTCGACAAACTGGGCGTCAGAGTAATGGGCCGGTAGTTGGCGACATGGGGCGACACTGGACCCTTGATAATTTGAGTATTATTCCCAGTACGCTAACAACGGGGAAAATTTCCTAACCCTATCAGGTGCCGGAAGATCACTGCTAGCGCTTAGGGGCAAAAACGCCAGCAAGCTGCTTAGAAAATAGAGGAAACATGCCCACTGGGCATCTAGGTTTCAAAAAACTCCTTTTATATATGTATACTTAAAAACACGGTTGAAAGCCTTTTAATACATTCTAGAGCCCATAGAACATCTATTTCAAGCCTTTAACTACATCATCCACTGACAGTTCACGCTCCACTAAGCTCGGAATTACATGACAGTTGAGAGAGCGAAAATTATGACAAGCTAAACCCAATTCTCACAGCGCAACGTCTCTTTTCCTCAATGAAGTGCTATATAGCCTGAAAAAGCTCAACTGAATGAAAATCAATGGAATTTTCCTAATGTCTTCCAGGAAGGAATTTGGGTCATAGAGGGCTAATACGCTTCTTTTGTGGGCCCGGGAAATTCAAATGTACCGAATAAACTCACTCGGTACATCCATTCGGTATCGCTATCGATAGAAGATTCAGAAAAGATTCGGTATTTCGGTAGATGAAAATAAAGCCGGTACTACCGAAATACCAAAATACCGAATTTCATTTGGTAGTCCCAGCTCTGTATAGCTATATAACTAATATGGCAGTTACCTACTTAAGTTTACGAGCAGAAATAAATGTAATGATTTTCACGTTCTCGGCTATTTATCCGCACAGAATTCAACGGAGCGATAAATTTTTTTCGAAAAACATGACACTTCGTATTATCCACTTACATAAAACAGCTCTAACTAGAGAAGCACATTGAAGGAGCGCATACCTCCGCCAAACAATGCAATATTAATAAAAAAAATAGGTTAGTCTTTACCCTCTGGACCAAAATTTGGTCATTTGTGCATCTGAACATTCTGTTCAGTTCCTTCGATTTCGAAAGAGGACCGTCAATAACTGCTTGAGCTTTGCACCGACAAATATATAGTCAAACACACAAACGGACCAACAGATCATCACTAAAGTGTAATCATTTGTTTGTCATCATATTCCCGTGAGTTCTTGCAACTTTCATGAGGAGCTCTTCATAACTTTTGAGTTATGCCACAGACAAACACAGAAGCAAACATAGAGATAAGCAGACAAATTTATAAACTAAAAATTTGAACATTTGCATCTCATAACATTCCAACAAATATGTTGTAAATGCATGGATAACTTTCTGAGTTATGTTGTCAAGATGAAAACAAATGATTGAACGGATCTTCACCAAAATTTGTCATTTGTTCCTTTTAAGAACTTCTAAAAGATCCGTCCATACATTTTAGAGCTATCTTGTTGTCAGACAGAGACAGACTTTGGCTGAATTTTTAGTGGCAGTCGAAACTTCACCCTGAGCCGAGACCAAAAATTTTCCAATCATTTTCTGCTAAATTTCGTTCCTGGCGATGCCAGGGTACAGCGAGCATTGAGCATTTCCGGTGAATTCTATAGATAGAGCTGCAGTATATGTGCTTGGTGTTGCTAAACTTTCGAGGTGCATTTCCAAACTGATATGTACGCTCTTTCTTGCAGGAGGGAAATTTTGCTCCCGCTTACTTATAACCGCACAACTTTCGTCACTTTAATGGAAAATGCAGCCTATTTTGCAGCGCACCCCGCACAACCATCAAGAAAAATAAAAAGATTAATGACAAAATCATTGCCGTCGTTTTTGGCGGTTGGGTAATCTAGTACAACTAATAATCCAATGAAAGTTCACTGAACCTCGTATAATACGGTACTTGGATATTCGCTATTACAAAGAATAGATAAAATTTTGAACCACTCTCAATTGAACCAATGCTACGAGCAGTACAAAAACTGCACTTCCTATTTACGCAACGCGCTGTCCCTGCAGCGCAATCAACGCAAGCGCAGGATCAAATGAGTCCACTGTTTTGACCAAACGTAATACACGTTGTTGCGGCTACGAATTAACTTCACTGCTTTAGCTGCCATGTATCACTTGAGGTGTAGAATTCGACGCTGTCTTGGACGCAAGCAAAGCAATACGTTGTGAATTTTATACCAGCAGCGAGATGGAAACCGAGCAAAGTCTCGTTAGGGTTAATTATATAACAACGTCTGGCTGGCCACTGTTTGCTGTGCCGTACGTGACACATTTGAGCGTTGTACTTGATGTTGAAAGTCGCATGCCAGCCACAGTATCACTTTGTGTTACACTTGGCCGGATGGGGACTTGTGGAGGGGTGCACAGGGGTGAAATAAGCGTCGTAACCTGGTTTCTAAAAGCCGTCTGGATTGTTTTGTTGTACGGCAGCACTGCAGAGGCCCTCCTCTGTGCGGTTCGGCTGGTTTACGACAGTAAATAGGAGCGCTAAGTAAAGAACAGAATAAGTGGGGCCGCTATATCAAGAGAGAAAATGCCCACTAACAAGATAATCAAATTCAATAAGAGGATAGACTAACAGAAATTACGGACGGCTACTTGGTGTCAGTAATTGGCTAATGAAATATTATATCATTGCCCCACTTGTCGAATATGTTCTAAAATAACGAATGGCAAAATTGAGGCGTCGTTATATATCACGCGCTTGTTCTAGTTGCGTCACATGAGGCTTGTCCTGGCTGCGTCCCGGGACGCTTGTCTATCTACGTCACATGAGGCTTGTCCTGGCTGCGTCCCGGGACGCTTGTCTATCTACGTCACATGAGGCTTGTCCTGGCTGCGTCCCGGGACGCTTTCCTATCTACGTCACATGATCCTAATTACGTCGCATGACGCTGATAGGTCAAAGGTCAGGTGACGTAGATAGACAAGCGTTATGTGACGCAAATAGGACAAGCGCCTTGTGACGCAGTTAGGATCCTAGCTGCGTCATATGACGACTACCACGTCACATGACGCATAATAAACGTACACGCCTCCGGCGCCGCAAGGCTTCCCTGCAGCCTCTCTTTAACTCATTAGCCGAGATATATCGAGCAATTAACTTCACAGTGTCTGCTACTGTAACATATGAATGCATAAGTAGTGTAGTGACACTAGTCGCCTCATGGTGCCTGTAGCTAGGGTAGTCGTTAATTGTTGTGTATACTTAGAAATCTGTTTAATTTTAGAGACAAACGAAGTTGAACTAAACTAAGCTACAAATTGTAATTAATTTGAAATAAATTGCAGAAATTTATAAAATTGAGCATCAATTTTTACTTAAATATCAATCATTTTACTGCTATAAATTATATCCAGATGCTTCAAATTAAATTTGAAATAATAAAAGTTAAACTTAAGTTATTTAAATTTATGCGTGAAGAAAAGTTACGGTTCTGCTCGTCTGTGTTATACAATTTATAATTATATGTACTGCAGGCACCGTCAGCAAATGACGAAAGAAAATAATTTACTTCAATGACGTCCCGCTCCCTTTTTTAACTGATTTTTTATTTATTTATTTATTTTTATAGGTCCTGCTCTTGGAAATTGTTTCCTGTTCTCTTTCTTTGCTCATATCAATTTATGCATCATGAACTAAAAAAATGGTTCTCATTGAAATGGAAGCACAATACTGTATCTGCACTAATATACAGAACTGGCTTGGTCGTTTTCAATCTCTCGATTTAATAAAATTAGTCAAGACAACGGCCCTCTGCCTTTTCAGCAAGTGACTTTTCTTCTGTCTAATCCTTCATAGCGGGACGGATAAACATGCAAGCAACCATCAAAACTGTACTTGTTAGCAGCGGGATGGATTTGCGCAGAACCAAAGTTGATTTAATTGATTAACTTTATTTAATGTCAATCTATTAAATACAGTATATTCCCAGTGTTATCTCACACTATCATACGTCTGGTAACAGAATTGCAGTTTTTTATAGTTTCTTATCATGTACTAAAATGCACGGTGTTAAAACGCGTAATTTTAATTGTTCATATTGAAACTAAGTCAATGCATCACGTGCGGTTAGAAAATCCTTATTCTTGTGAAGGGTATTGTCAGTTTAACAGCCCTCCATTTTTCTAGAGTTTCCATCTCACAGTACCTTTAATCTGCCTTTGCTCTCACAGTCTTCAACTTCCCCTCTCTTTCAATTGGATTAGAGCTCGCTGCTGATTGATTTGTATAGACAGCGTATACAGTAAACTGCACCACGTACACTGCACCTCGTAACGTATACTGTACCATGTACACTGCACTACGAGCACTGTACCACATTTACTCCATCACGTACATACACTGCACTGCGTACATTGTACTACGCATACTGTACCACGTGCACTACGCTACGTACACTGTACGACGTACACTGCACCACGTCCACTGCACTGGTGTTGTGCGCACAGTAGACAGTACTGTACTTTTACTGTGCAGCTGAACCACTGAGATTAAGCGAACGAGTTATAATCCGCTGGAGTTAATTAAGTGAAAGCGCGGCCATATTAGCGACAGTATTGAGTATCCGAGACTGAGTGGATGGGACTACAGTCGAAGTGGAGTCGTGGGTGCCTGCACCTACCTCCCACGGCCCTGCGACTAACAGAACGGGATTGACAAAAACATAAATAAGTAAGAGGATCTCGACTGTGCCACCGAGAGGTAGGGAGAGGGCCTGACTGTGGAATGCTGGGCACACGGCTATGGCATGAGCCAAGTAATCTCCTCCTTAGATGTCAATGTCCTGTAGAGCTCATCCTCCATCCACGTGCAGTTCCTCGTGTTAGAGTTCCCACAACCCCAACTTCAGGTGACTCACGCTCACAAAGTAGTGGACAGTGGCAACTAAGAAGGTTACAAGGCACTTGAATTCGTCAGAGCATTATTCACCAGTTACGACGCGAGCGGAAGACGGGAATGATGAGGGTGTAATGTGGAGCTACGTAGTTTACTGGCGGGCTGTAAGTTTCCGCGAGGACTCAAGTTTCTTTTCTGTTTTCATTATTCTTACAGCCGATTGTAGAGAAGCGAAAGTAGAATTATATTGTCAACAATACCATGAATGTTGAATGTTTGCAATGTCTCTCCGAGCCGAAATTAAGTTGTTGTTTTTTCCTTAAGGACTGAGCTCAGTGTACGGAGGCTTAATATACGGAAGTAACAACGGCTGCACCGTTCTGAACCTGAAATTGTCGTCAGGACTGACGCTCTGATTGGCTGTATGAATGAATGGCTAGGAGCTTGTGATCGGTGGGAAGAGACCAGCTTTGGAAGAACAAGAAGAGTCCCTGACCGGCGCGGGAAAATTTGGCTGTGTTCTTTTCTTCTATTAAACCACCTTGGTTCAGTGTTTGTCATGCGAGGTTATGTTATGATGTGGGCTGTGGGTTTCCGAGAGCACTCTAGTTTTATTTTATTATTTTGGTTCATGCACACACACATATACCTAGGTCTGTGCAAAATGTATTTCAATATATAGTATAGCGTCTCATTTCTATAATTTATTTTGTTACGTTTTTGAAAATATAGTCATTCATTAGTTTTTTTAGCGAGTGGAAGGCGAGTTCAGTTATTTGTACTGTTGAATAATTTTTTCATGTTACTGCCATCATTTTTATCAGATCCACGCCCGTCTTTCTAATATTCACGTTGGCACAACCTTCACCCGTTATAAGACCCTCCCTCCACCTCCCTTTCCCCCGCTACAAGCTCCTCTATTAGATTATTATAAGCCCCTAATTGGCTAGGGGCGAGTTCCCTCTGAGAGAACCTCGCCACGGCCGAGGATTTTC
>LQNS02278163.1:6015127-6025569 GCA_001587735.2 Parhyale hawaiensis
CAAGATACCCTCTCCGCAACAAAAAAATTGGGTACCTCGGAATTTTTTTCTTCAGTATTAGATAGGGGAAAATAAGGCTTCGGACAGCGGACGGACGGACGGACGGACTGACAGACAGCTCTCTTATTATAGTATAGATTATTATAACTTCTTCGAGCGGCCAGGAATACTGTTAGGGCAGATATTAACCCATAACATGTTGCTATGTACCTTCACTGCAAACATACATTGGCAATTGTCAGCTAGTCTGTTTTTAAATGAGAGAGTGGACTCTCAGGTGTAGCTCTCCAAGATTTGTTTTGACAATAGAGGGATGATCTAGCACCCTACAACTTTCCCTCTCAATCTTCATCCACTCTATATCTCTCAAACCCAATCTCCACTTACCCTATTTTTCGTCACTCTTCTCTTCAGTCACCCTACATGAAAACACCGCATACAATATATAGCAATCTGTCTTTGTATTTTTATCTACTGATGTCATCCGTGTCCTGCTTTACATCATCCATATAGCAATGAATCGAAGTTAGTTGTGTGTTGTCAGATTAGGGTATGTGCTCTTTACTGCAGAGCATAAAAACAGTACCAAATAAAAAACAACAGCATGATTGCTCTTCTCATTAAGGCAGGGCCACACTATAGTGTTTTGGTCCCCGTACGTACAGCACAGCGTCGGAAAGTTTTGCTGTGTGCTCATTACAAGTAGTGAAGTGCACTGGTTTCAAAGTTCTATTTCCCTCAAAATTTGAAAGATGCGTATAGGCACCAAAAGATCGCTGTGCAAACCCTCGTTTATTAGACATTCCTAAACGTTGAACGTCATGAAAAAATGCACGCCAGATTGAATTGCACCAGTTGTACATATATTCACTAAGTCTTGTATAGAAGCTGCCGTTATTATCTTGAAAACACAGGCATTAACCTTATTTCTGTTAGCAGCCGTATTGGATAACGGCGGATAATCGCTTAAAAATTTTTGATTAGGAAGTGTTTACCAGCCGGGCTTTTAAGCTAGGCCTCATCAGCGTAACTTCACCAGGGGTGATATCATTACCACTACCACTAACCGTGATATCACTATGAGCAAATAGCAGCGTTTAGATTGCTCACGTGATCCTGTAGTATGAAGTGTTTTTCCAATCAAGACTTTCGTCTGCAAGTTACCACAGTGCCGTCATAAGCATGGCTGAAATTCAGCTTGCCTATTGGTTGGCTCAGCGTATAAATTCTTCCTTGTAAATGAAACCAGTAGCTGCTAAATTTGGCTGCCCAATTAATGTGGGATATCACACTTCTAGCAAATATCGGTGAGTGTCTTCAATCGCTAAATTAATGCATAATTTTCTCAATGAAGTTGTTTCATTATAATATTAATGAAGTTCCTGAAGCTACTGAATTACTAATGAAAATTAAGTTTTCAAATTATTGATGTTAGCGAAGTTCATGGATTATTAATGCCATTATTGATGCACAGCACCGTGACCATAGGCATCCCCGGTAACGATACACCAACCCACTCATTTCATTTGGATATCGAAGACAGTCAGTTAAGTCTCAATGTTTGTTATGTATAATTGGCCGTCTGATATATAGCTCTGTCTAATTATGCGCTTCCGTTATGTAAATGAAGGAAGGTGGACGGAGGAGATGAAACTTTGGATCTGAGCTAGTACTCTGACTGCAAGAAACGTTAGTGGTATTAGGACTCAATAGTTGCTACTGATTCTTGTTAGCTAACAATGCAATACTACAGTGAAGCGTATAATCATAGAATATTTTGGCGTTAGTATATGTTACCGAAATGTTATTATTGGTGATAAATACTATAGACAAATATACTATGAAGTAGTGTATCATTGTGTAACATTAAGCTGGTACATACTTAATACTGAAATTCGATAATTTTTTTTCTTTTTTATTGATAGATAATACACCTGACAGTACTATGGTATGATGAATCAGCACATAATATTTCAACTCCCAGTATTCATTATTGATATGCGCTTTTAACAGCAAGAGAAATTAATACCTTTAAATATTTATTTCTATTACAAAAAGTTACATTTCTATTCCGTTTTACATTTCTTTTTAAAAACTTATACGACATTGGTTATTATTTAGAGAGCTGTAGTACACTAATGATGTTACCATCGATATCATATATAATTGTAAATTATTCACAAGAGACACATCTTTATTAATAATCAAGCCCTAAATTTTCTTTATTTCCATCTACAACAATAAACTAGCTAAGAAATATTCAACGTGCTAATGCTTATTCATGAAACGCTTCTCGTTCTCTAAATTTAAATCAATAAAATGCATGCGGAAGCACTCGTGTTTTTTAGCTTTATATTGAAATTTACTTATAAAAAGTTATTGTTTTCATACGTACTTCAATAAATGCATCACTCATATCCTTTATTCTATACTTGATACAAAATGTATTTCCAGGTACAAACTTGGCCTTGAACAACAGCATTAACAGACTTTAAAGATATTAGTTATAATTCTTCCCCAGCCTCGAATTTCCATCTTTATGCGGTAGCGGTAATATACATTATATTCCTGCTTATTTCTTGTTAAGTTGGCCTACAGATATACTTTGCATACTTACGGTCAGTAAACTGCCATAAACAGTCTCCGTAGTGTTCGATCTCTGCTCTCAAGTAATATCTATAACTTGAGAGTTTCTCTGTAAATAAGGTCATTATAAATTTTCATATGGTATTTCTCACCTTCTACGAAAAATTTATAAACATTACAGCTTCTTTTCTGCTACATTGGCCCACACACATGCCTAACAACCGAATTGAAATGCTTGACATGACGCACTTCTCACTCTACACACCGAGTTAATGAACACAATAACCTCTTTTCTACCGACAGTGCCTGGAAGAACAACAATAAGAAATACTTCAAAGGCTTAACACCAAAACACGCCATGCCGTGCACAATGCAGAGGCTGTACACGTGGCCAAAGCAATACCTTGAGAGATTCCAGGGAAGATACTCTAAATCCCTCCATCAATACTTGGCTACATCTTCATTATGCGCCTTGAAATTGAGAACATAGCTTAGTTTCTTGGTGCTATTGCCCATGTTTAAATGGTCGTTTTATGAGGAGAGTGTTAAGTCTGTGAAATATTTGGAAGGAAGACACGGTCGATTTGAGTTCTTCGGAGGTTGTGTTTAGAGAAGACGTGAAACATAGTAGCATGTGGTTTTTTAGTTGCTGAGAGTGTTGTTGTTATTATAATTGATGCTGTTGTTGTAGTTGTTATTTTTAGAATCCATCACTCTTTTTTAAGTTTTTCATATAATATCACTAGGTTTGACCTTATTTCTCATATAATGCGTATCGATTCAAGTTTATCACCATCATCTGAGTAAAAATTGTTACCATTACATGTACAATATCCGATAACGCTGACAAGATCACCATTTTCATATTTGCTTTGGCACTCTTTTCGAAGTCCTGCTCTCCAAAGCTTGCATTAAACGGTTGTATGGCTACTTTTCTATCAATGTTATGAAAATCTAAACCTAGAATACAAGCCATATATCCCCATTGGTAGGTACACGCAGAAAAGTATGTTCCTTACGACAAAAACACCTGGTTTCTTATCACTAACGACGTAATATTTTAGTTACAGAGCAATAATAACTAATCGTAAACGACACTGTTGTTCATCACAACGCTCTCGTTCATCTGTTGTTCATCACAAATCACAATGTGCATTGACGCAAATTCAAACGACAAGGTAGTTTACAGTTAACTAATTTTGCTTTATGGCAAACAACAATTTTTCTGTGTGTATAGCACAAGTAGATAGCACATTCTACGCGCGATTTTTGTGTTCCTCGGTCAATACCTAAAAATTATTTCTTTCCTGCAACATCTAGTGAAATTTATCTCAACTCAAGTTCTACGACAAAAAAAATAGCACGCTTATTATCTCCGCCAAAGAGATTTTGTTTTAACCTGAGTTTGTCTGCCTGTTTCTTTGTCGATCTGTCTGTCACTAGGATAACTCAAAATATTGCGGACGGATCTTCATGAAATTTACAGGTGCTGAGAATGTTACGAAAAGCAACTGACCCCATTTTTGTCATCTGTCAGTCCGTCAGTCACGATTTTTTTTGTTTGTTTCTCAAAATGCAGCTGAAAAAGTTAAAACTGGTTCTTTGAGACCATCATAGAAACTAATATTAACTTCAAGAGGAACAAATAACAAATTTTGGTGATGAAAAAAAAATCATGGTTTCAGTACCAATTTATACTTTTTGATAACATTGCCTTGCTTGGAGGAGGTACGTGCTCACAGAGTGCTTGAATTGTATTGTATAATTCTCTACATTTTATCAGCTACAATATTATACACCAAGAAATATTGCGTTTACCGCACACGAAGCTAATATTAGTACTTTTCGACACTTCCTTGTTGAAAGCAAGCTCCGTCCATATACAGAGCTGTTAGTAACATACAATAACAACCTACAATAACAGCCAATAATGAGGCACAATAAGTCTGTTAGACTGGCAATTCTGCACGCCCAATTGAAGGAACATCGAAGGTTCATTCCAGCGGGAACGCCTGACACCTTCCTTTCAACCTGGAATGCTTACACGAGCTTACCGCACGAGCTACGGCGGAGTATAGCGGCAATGGCGTATCCTTCATAAATATTTTTTTGCTGCTGAGAAAATATTTATTCCGAACCCTGCACACTCGCCCGTGCACTGATCAGGAATACATGCACAGGATTGTTGGTGTGCAGATACTTGTCATTGCACATCAAAGCGTATTAGGTTCGGCACTACACTTTTCTCGTGTACCGAATATTCTATGCCTAGAAAAAACAATATTACATTATACCGTAACTTCGCATACAGCTTAGAATTGTCAACAACAGTTATGCATATGCTGGATTTTTGCTTAAAAGGAATGCCCGAAATACGAGCGACCAGCGGTTACGTGCACTATCGGGAGATAATTTGCTGCTGAGTATAAGCCCATAACCAAAAAAAATGTGACTGCACATATGAGGTGGGGTGAATATCGGTACCTGGACCTCCCTCAAAATAAGATATTTATATAACCTATACTAGAACACATAACTTACTTACAAATTATATACAATTTACGGCATTAGCATCATGTCTCGATCATTAGAACCATTTGAATCCATCAACAATAAGGACCTTATAAAAAATTATTAATGACATACAGTATAGAAACTCAAACAAAATTTCGGCAGACCTATAAGCTAAAATCGTTAAAAAAAAGCCTTGGAGAGCAGTATAATTCTGTTAGGGAACGCATACTTTGCCGTATGTGATGCAGCTACGTCTTTAATTAGCAATAACGCCTCAGGGTCCCAATGTGGGACTTACTGAGCATTGACACCCGTAACTGTTACATTAGTGTAACTTATAATGATATGTAACCTGACTGCCCTGTAATCCGGAGCACGTTGGTCTGGGTTGATATAACGTCTTAAAATGTTTATGTAAATCTGAGCTAAACATCTTGTGAAAGAAATCATTACAAACCACAAACCATCAGAATTAGAGGGTCAAAAGAAATACGGTTCTTAGCATTATCCATAGTATAAAAAACGAAGCTTTATTACCTCCACCAAGAAGGTTATGTTGTTATGTTTTCGTGGGGTATGTCTGTCGGTCACCAAGATAACTCAAAAAGTTATGGACGGATTTTGACGAAACTTACATGGATTGTATGGTATGTTAGGAGGAACGGATGACTAACTTATGGTAAAGATCTGCCCATCTGTTTGTTTGTTTATCAGCCAATTTATGTTAATTCCATAACTTGAAAAGTAATTGACGGATTTTCATGACATTTACATGAGTTATTGGGTATATTACAATGAGTAAATGATAAAATTTTCAATATGTTCTGTTAGTTCGTTCGTTTGTTTGTCGCTGTGTTTAAGTTTATGTTTGTTAGAGCATTAAGTCCAAAATTTATGACAATGATCGACGGGTCCGTTTGTGTGTTTGACTTATGTTTGTTAAAATGTTTTTCAACAGCATAACTCAAAAAGTTATGAACGGACCTCCAGAAGATTACAGAGGCTGTTAATACTGTCGAAAGGCACAAATTATTAGATTTTGGTGTAGATACAAAGAAAATTCATTGTTTCAGAGCCAATTTGAATTTTTCGTTACCGCTGCCTTGCTTGGCGGAGGAAAACGCTCTCAGAAAGCTCTAGTTCTCTTGTAAATTATAAACTTCCGAGTTAAGGACAATTTGTATCAATAATATTAGACTTTTTACTTTTTATATTCAGTGACACGAAATTTTTAGGAGTACGTGAAGTTAATTACCGAAAACTGTGGTCATTATTGTAGATTACACAACAGCTTACTTCTGTTAAACAAGAAATCTCTTCAATCTCCAGTTGAGCACAATACTCACTCTTTATAAAATCATCATACATTCGAAAGAGTAGCGCGTATAGTACCTATAGCTACATTTGTACACAATGCCAACCCCTTCAATAACTATCCTCACTATTTTATAAATCGGAATAAACATATATCCAGTCGCTACCCTTTTTTATAAGAGAACGCCGCTCGTTCCACAGTAAAGCTACTACACTCCTCATAATATATCATTCCAAACGAAAGTGTGTTTATTTTCCTCGTTTCACAAGAGCCTAAAAACCCCACTCATTACTGTACAGTCACTCCGTTCCTAGCGTTATCTATGCGAGAAAGAATAAGTGTGTATAGCAACAACTTTTTGTTGCACCTTGACCCCATTACTTACATACAATAACGCGACTATATCCCCAATATTATATGATTCCCAACAGAAATTTGTTCATTAACCCTTCTTACACCAGAACCCCACTACCTACAGTAAAACTACAATATCCCTGATATTTTCTACGCAGGGAAAAGTACCATAGTGCGTTCGGCATCCAGCCGCAGTTGTAGGGAGAACCCCTCTGCTGCCGAACTCTCACCAATTGAGATAATCTCCAACTCCAATAATTCGGAGTTGGGATCTCCACATACGTACCCCTTTATCCTCGTGTTGTTTCAGTGGCCTTCTTTTGTGCTGAGGTAGTTGCGCTCTTTGTTAGCCCAGAGCTGCTTTTATTATGATAGTTGTTCTTTTGTAGATTTGGCTGGGCTTTTGATTCCCTTCTTCCCGTGGCTGGTATAGGACCTTAGGATACCCGTCTGGAAAAGTGGTCTCTTAATAGAGTGCTATTGATTATGGTACGCTTCTTCTATAAAAGGATGCCAATAAGTGGCGAGACTGCTGCCGTGTCTTAATTTGTTTCGGTGAAGTTCATTGTGTGACAGAGGTAAGTAATTACGTTGGTTAGATGGAAATGGGGTAATGGTAAATGTAAATGTAAGATAATATACCTAAAGTATGGCATGGATGATCAGAGTGAGTATATCGTGCCTAGCCATAACACGATGATCAATGGGGAAAGATAATATTGTCCCAAAGGTAAAGTGACCGGATTAAATATTTTTACGTTGAAGTAATACGATAACAATGCAAAAATATGAAAATGTGGCTAAGATGGGGCGCGTGTACTAGTAGATAAATTGGTATAATTGTAGATAAGTATTTCTTGCTTAAAGATGGTTAAAGTATAACGACGAAAATAGAGAAATATGATACATAATATCCCTAACGTGATCCATGTGTGATTAGAGTATTTGCCAGGCATAGAATTTTTTGTTACAAATTAAACCTTTAGTGTTTGAACTAAACACTTTCCGTAGCAACAGTACTATTTATAACGTCCATAGATGAGTACTGCGGATAAGCTGATTAAAAGTTCACAGTACACTGTGCTAGAACCATATTAACCAATACAGCCAGACTGTGTCATATTAACTTATTCATATTCCCACTAATGGTAGGTAGAAATTGCAGCCTAAAAAGTTGCATTTATTTTTACGTAGAAACTGAAAATGTAGCACGGCAGTTGCGCGTCAGGCCTAAAGCGAAAAAATTTACTATCCCTGGCTACAGAGCCTCCAAGAAACTCTACATGAGAAGAAAAACTGGAAGTAAGAAATTTGTCATTTACAGGGTTGCACAATACTGGTTTCAACTGGTATCCTTCTGCCGCAGCCACACTCTCTATTCGCACGCACAACTTGATGCGAGGATGTGCCACTTGCACGTCGTCCCGATGCATATTTAAAGTCAGAATCATAGATACGGTAGCATGAATGATGTGCGAGCTGCATATGCTCGCATCATATTGCGGTTCCGGTCTTATGCTGAACATATGAGCTGGGCAAAATCCAGAGTTCATACGAGTTGGGTACCGTGCATACTGCTCCCTCCCTATAACATGCATGCACGCTCACCAGCGCCATATCCATTCTCCATTTACAATCACTCAAAAATGTTAACATTGCTGCGAGTTTCTTATCTTAAAGTCGAGAAAATCCCACAGCACTTGAAATTTTCTGCTCACTTCAGAAGTCGCTGCAAAGAATGGGAATTTTCCGGGCGAAGGAATCTTTCTTTTGGAGGGAAAGTTCGTGTTATTCTTTTGGCGTATTTTTTGGCGCAGCTCCCATTGTGAAGACCTCAGTGAGGAGGAGACCGGCGGGCGAGCAAAAATATTCCGACATTTAGGGAGAAACCGAATTGAGCTGCGGACCGGAGCTTTCCGCATGCAGCAAAACATACACGGACCGACCGATCTGCATCCGCAGAATTTTCCGGAAATGTGCCCTCGATTTGGAGTAGTCGATTTTACTGAAGCATATCGCGAGACGAATGAACTGGCGCAGCGGCCATCTTTCCAGCTTTTTTTTTTTTTTTTGCGTGGTGGTTGCATAATTCTGACTATCACTGGATGTGCATCAGAAACATATAGTGTAGCAGCGGTTCCTTCAGTTATTATGATGTAGCGACCTACCTTGTGTACCTTGTGGGTCTTCGGAAGAAGTCCAGGTGACGTGCTTCACGTCACCCCACGTGTGTGGAGTCACTCTGCTGGGTGTCTTCTGTGGTGCCGCAGTTAGCGGCCAAAGAGAGAGCCAGCAGTGAATTATCTCCACAGTGCATGTAACCGCCGACCGCTGGTCTATCTGGTATTCTTCTTAATTGAGAATTATTTAATTAACAAATTCATCGCTGCCCACAGTTCAATATTCATCGAAGTGAGTGCCGCAATTAAGTCGGATGCACACGGTAGCCAAATGAACGAGTTTCTTCATATCTGGTCCCAAAACGTTGCAGTATTCGCTAAGGTAGCACAAGAACGCAAAGCTATCGAAGTTCTACTTTACTTCACTGAACAGAGGTTAGAATTTTTTCTAGGAACAATTTGATGAACAAACTGAATTGATTGGTAACATTTTAGTATTTTTTCGGTGGACACAGCAGCTACGTCCATGCGAGTTCAGCAAAGAGATTAGCTGAGGAAACTCGTCCATGTGACCATCGTGCGTGCCTGCCATGAGCCTGCTCCTATACCTGTTACTAACATTAGGCCCCAGTGGTCAACCGAAGTGTCCTGACTTACTTGTAACTAACCAAGCCTATTCCAGCCTAACCTAACCTAAAACATACTTTGAGGTAAGCCACATACCTACGCGGACAGCACCCATTCTTTTGGTACTTTATTGGACTTGAAGGACAGAGTATAAAGCAATTTCAGTACGGAAATATGAGCTGGTACGGCCTTCTTCTTGGTTTATTGTCATATCGGTATTGTTTTTGACGTATGATACAAAAGAGAATATAACATTTTTGCTTATTGATCTCGATATACGACATGTTTCGACGCCGTCAATCCTATACATACATTTCACCGAGCACAAAATATATTAAATACTATGCGCAGGTTTAACACGGTCTGTTTTACTACAGGCCGACAACTAACATTTAGACAATAATGACTTATTTTAGAGTCCTACATAACCCGCTTTCCTATGGCAATATTTTATTTTAAAATTCTATTTTTAATTCACATAGAGAATGGTGTAACTGGTCCTGTCACAACTCACTTCTGGTATGACTTCTAGAAATAAACAAAAAGGATAAAATGGTTTGGGTGGATATTTTTAGAGAATGTTCTGGCTTGGAGTTTGAAAGTTTCTCAATCGTTTTCCTAATTTCATTCCAACAACTGGCGTTTTCCCTTTGCCGCCCATAATATTATTATTATTATTATTATTAAATCACACCAGGCTGGCGACGTAGGAACGGAGAAACTCCATGAGGTTAACAAACCCCCACGCAATCAGCCCAGCGGGTGGAGAAAACAAAAGAATGAAGAAGAAAAAAAAAAAAGAAAATCCGAGATCACAGAATAGCTCTGGGTACAGATCGTTTAAAGCTGCCAATACCAGCACCAGCAAAGACAGAGCCATCAAGACCATTCCAAACATCCACACATGATGGAAAAAACGAACGGGA
>LQNS02278163.1:6037005-6048407 GCA_001587735.2 Parhyale hawaiensis
CATCGAATCTACGGCAAAGTATGGGGCGACCTCATCTCTGGATGTACTTCTTGCACTAGGCGTTTCAACTGGATTTTAATATATGTTTGGCCGAGAGACTTCTTGCACTGTCAAAGTTGTAATCGCAGCACTGAAGATATCTGAAGCTTTCATGCATCTTGATTCGTTGTTTCTTCCCACAGATGATTTCGTTGCATCAGCTATTCTTCCAAATTTAATTCAATGGTCAATGAAACAGCTTTCGCTAAGCAAAAACCATTGGACCTGTATAGGCTAGCCTACCGTATCCACAATACCGAATCTGAGCTATTACTTTGAGCGTTGCTGATCGGGATTGAAATAAGCCATGAATTTTCTCCATTTCAGAGAAAAAAAGTTTCGATACTGAGCGGCTGTAAAGCCGTAAAAGCTCATTACAGGGTGCTTAGGTTAACAGTTGTAATAACGAATGTATGATCGATGAAGAAGGTCATCACAAATTCTTCGCTGTTATTTTATGACAGCGCGGGCCCTCTAGTAAATCAATATGAATTGTACCTGCATTGTTAAAAAAATTGCAGTATCAATCATATTATTAGTGACCGTCAAGTCTATGACAACTACCTGTGTTTCAACTCTGATTTACATCTGCAGTCAGCGCTTCCTAGCAATTCGACGAGCCATTCTGTGTGTTAAGTCTAACATCAATTATTCTGCACTACACTGGCATCAGAACTTCCCGTGCAGAGCATTAATAGAACCCTAGAACTCTAATATCAATTAGCCCTGTCCAATATAAACTCCGTAGGGACACGCCAGTTCTGTATCCAAGATACCGCCGGCGACACAAGGGTGACCCTGTGCATATAACCAACGCGATCCCAAGACTCATTTTGCTTGTTTTGAGAAGACTGGTCGTGATAAGGGCAAATTATTTACACATGCCACAAATGAGTGCCTTGAGGAATGTTCAGAGATGATATGTTGTGCTTAGTCGACGAACAGGTTCGTCTTCTGTGCCAGTCGGCCATTGAAAGTGCTTCTGAACAAGCTCATGTTCATGGAACTATTAATTTAAGCACGTTAAGCTATTATTAGATAGTCAAAATAAGAGCCCTCTTGCCTTGTCAAAAAAATTGTATTGAGTGTTTAAAGCACAATACCTGTGAATCTACAATATAATTAAAACCGATGGGTATTTATCTATTTCTTTGTCTGTTTATCTGTCCATTTTCTGTCACGCTTCAACAAAACAGATAGGCGGAAATTAGACCAGGCTGGAAGCTCTGGTCACCCTTTCAATCCATTGAAAACTGATCTGCAGGAAAAAGGCCGCATTGCAGATGATGGCAAAGTTACACTATATCTGAATTCCGGTCTTCCTTTGACAATATTCAAGTCCATTCAAAGTGTATACACGCAGCTTATCTAAGCAATCTCTTGCATCTTGATTTCCACTCGCTTCTGAGGTTTCCTTCATCCAAACTTCAGCTGCCCTCAGTTTACATTGATACTTCATTAGTAGTCAGCATACGGCTAAAGAAACGAGAATTTCTTCTTAGCTCATAATTTTTTTCTATCTTGGATTCTTCTTTCAACAAAAAAGCTTCCCATCTGAGGAAAATGCTTCCCAGTTATGTCCACCGCGACTATCATGGTTACAGAGCTTCGTATTTATTAAGAGCTTTATCGACTACGAGCAAAAAAAAAGCATTGCACTTCAGCGTATAACCGAAGGAAAGTTTGGTGTTGTTCAGCCTAGCATACTCATCTGTAAGTTCCCCAATTAAGTTGGCAGTTGATTGCATCCTATATAAGGAAGTTAATAAGAAAATTATGATCAACGAAAACGGGTCACCATAAATTCTTCGCTGTCACTTTTTGACAGAGCGGACACTCTAGTAGGTATATATATTCAGCACCAATCAGTGATTGAAAGTGCTGCTGAACATGTTCACAATCAAAAAGATTTTAATTCTTACTGGTTGTACTTTTAACATACACCTCAATTGAGCTCCTTGAGGAATATTCATAAGGAAATGATTTAACGTGTTTAAAATCTTACTGGATGAATGAATGGAGCACTATACTAGTAATTTAAGGTTTGAAGTTCGATTCCTAGCCAGGGAAGTGAAGCCTTACCATGTTCAGAATTACACCGTAAGCATTTCTAGCACTCATAGTTCCCTGTGAGGGTACTAATCTAACCAGCAATGGCAACGGTGGGGAAACGCAGCTGTGATATGAGCCGTCCTAGTTCTGACACTCTGCGATCGACTGAAGCCGTGACCTAAACTGGGTGTAGTGGGCTTTCAATTGCAGCACGAATCAGAGCATATAGATTACTCATTTGGAGTGTTCTGCAGAGTTTGCTTGATCTAATTTTAGGGAACGATGCCTGTAAATAGGGTCATCAACTGCATTGCTGTGGCAGCACGCTAAAAGTGCTTCTGAGCAACCTAATATGTTTCCTAGAGGTGCTATTATCGTTAGTATCTTCCCGTTGAATACATACTACACAATTTCTTGGTTGATTGCTTGCGTACTTACTTACTTGCTTGCTTGCTGGTTAACTGGTTCGACTCTCTATCCCGATCTAAAGTATTAGATAGGAAAAAATTCATCTTGTGAACGGTAAGGGTCCGGTTGTTAGGGGATTCTCCATTTTTTATGTTTGCTTTGAAGGCGTTTAAAGTACCGACATGATAGCATACGTAGATGCTCAGTTTTATTCCTACTCCTCCCCTCCTTCCCCTACGTATGTAGGGGAGATCATAAGGCTCAAGTTGAATGGAAATTTAACTAAGGAAAGAGGAAAATGTGCATGAGAACAGAACCAAGAAGAAAAAGAAGTGTGACAAGAGCGGGACTTTCATTGGCTTAATTAATTTCTGTCATCGTTTAATGACTGCAAAGGCCATGGACTAGTAGTATGGACTAGTAGTAGTATGGACTAGTAGTAGTATGGACTAGTAGTAGTATGGACTAGTATGGACTAGTAGTAGTATGGACTAGACTAGTATGGACTAGTATGGGCTACTATGGACTACTACTATGGACTAGTAGTATGAAAACTACCTTAACTTATCCGGCCGTCAACGATGATGGCACAGAAACTGCAATCCTTGTTCACGTCCATGGTAGCAATACTGCTTCGCAGGTTGCATATCGTCTGTCATAATGAGGTTATCTTTCAAAAATCAGATGAGGTAAGGCCTGCCAATTCAGCAATGTAATTCTGACGATCTATGAAGATCTCATTCCATTATCGGTGTAGACCAACGAGAACCTTTTTCAACACAGCGTATTACACACACACACCCAACAGTCATATCAAACGAAGCATGTCAGTTCTGCAATGTTCGGTATTTTGACAAACAATAAACATTTCAATCATGAATTAATCACACCACAGCAACACTAGCAAGTCATCACATGTCTTTCCAGATTGCGTGCTATGCGTATTAGTGATATCAACTATACATTATCCTGGTAAAAGAATTGCAGTTTTCATAGTGACCTTCGTCAATCTATGAACATTTCAGCCCACTATCAATATAAACCAGCATTACCCTACATATATGCCACCAGTGTACAAATATAGCTATAAATTATCTCACGAGACTCGTATGACTCGTACACAATTATTTCAATTTTTAGTTGTTTTAACCAAGGCAATAATGATTTTTTTATGTTATAGATATTTTTTAATTACCGTCATGAGCTATGTATGTCTTATATTCATTAAATAACTATTTTAAAATTTTTACACCTCTTCTATTTTAGACGATCCAAACTTGTTTTCACGAGGTTGTACACCAAACCTCTAAATTCTAGCGAAATAAGGGTGTAAATTATGCCCCCAGACTTGAAATTTCCCATATTTCACCAATCTAAGAACATTTCAACATCTCTTTACAGTAAGACGCTCATAAATACACCGTACTGCTTGCCAGGGTGCACATTATGTGTGCAAATCGTGTCAAAACAAAAACTTCATGATAATCTTATCAAATGATAATCAGTTAATATTTCTGGGCATCTCTGGTTACTTCATCAGAGCAGCAGGTAGAGCACTAAGTTTTCAACCGCTGTGCAAACCCTTCATGTAAAATACAACAGAGGACTCACCATCCGGTAGTTATCAACATCAGAAAATTATCAGCTTCAATATTCCTGGCAGGTAGCATCTCTGTCAAATTACATGAGTATTTCAGACCTCGACAACAGCAGACCAACAAGTAAAGCACCCTATTTTCTACCAGGTTGCAGACCATACTCATAAATCATTTCAAAAGATGGGTGTTACTCACATCGAAGGCTGGCGAAGCTGTAACGCGTCGGTAGGTTCTTCAGTGCGATGTAAACACACAATGTTAGTGAGACAGAGGATTCTCTGTACGATATGGCGGCGTTATGTATACGTGGCAACACTGTATACGTGACTATACGCTGGAGTGCAATCGTGTTTACAGCTTTTGCACTTATCCTCAGTGATCTATGGCACCACGCTTTTTTCTTTCATTTTTGTCTTCTTCATAAATTGTTCCACTTGCCCTATTAGCCTCCATCTATAGCTTCACAATATTTTCTTATATAATGGCATAGCTCCCGTATGGGTCTAATGTTAACAATGTCAAAAACTAAAGAATTATGTTTATTGATACGTGATTAATATTCACCTTTTTCTTCCTCTTCTTTTTGCTGTACCACAAAGCAAATAGTATTTTCGTATGAAAAACGGGGCGTTGTGCATCATTTATATATAAACCTATACATATTGTTCTATGACCGTATTTGCTCACCATCTTTACAGTGAAATATGCTAATTTTGTTTCTGAATAGCAGATATGCATTATTTAAGTTATATGACGTGGAGAAATACATTGCTACAGCAACCCTGCATGTCGCTTAGCTACACAACATGAAGAAATACATCCCTTTATTCATCCCTTAGCTACCTAACATGAAGAAATACATCCCTTTATTCATCCCTTAGCTACCTAACATGAAGAAATACATCCATTTATTCATACCTTAGCTACCTAACATGAAGAAATACATCCCTTTATTCATCCCTTAGCAACCTAACATGAAGAAATACAAAACCAAGACACCCCTGCATGTCGCTAAGCTCCCATATTGCAAGAGCATCGCTCGCTGCATATAAAAAGATAACGTAAAAGCAGAGGACGCAAATAAAGTCTGTGACCAAGAGAGTGTCTGTCTGAATCGCTGCCGCTTATCCAGAGGCTTTAATTGCGGTGCAGTGAGCAAAATGCCCATAAATTGTGAGTGCGATGAGCCGCAGCATCTCGACATGCTTCTTCACTTGCTCTGGTCATGCTAATTGCGGCGCTGCTGCTCTTTGGTTCGTGCTGATTGAAGTGACGCCCGCTGATAAGCCGGGGATAGATTTGTGCCGTGTTGTACCGGGGCATTGTGCTCACGGTGATCAGTGGCGGGTAACGGGTGTGTAGATAAAA
This sequence comes from Parhyale hawaiensis, assembly GCA_001587735.2. Taxonomy (NCBI): domain Eukaryota; kingdom Metazoa; phylum Arthropoda; class Malacostraca; order Amphipoda; family Hyalidae; genus Parhyale; species Parhyale hawaiensis. Next base: position 6,042,471 of record LQNS02278163.1, read on the forward strand.
GTCTACGAGTGTGTAATGCCTGGTAGCGAAAAGACTGTAGAGTTTTGTAGCGTGTAAACGTTCGGTACAAAAAGCCAGCGGAGTTCTGCAGAGAAAAAAAAACGTAGAACTATAAAACGTTTGAACGTTGAGTGGAAATAAGACTGCGTACTGTTTAATCGAAACTTTTGATAGAAGAAGACTGTGATTTTTTCTGTGGTTAGGATGCTTGATACAATGACTGTAAGGTTCTATAGTGCTCGAGCTTCTGGGCTGATATGAAACTGCATTGTTATGCGGTTTCGTAGCCCAGTAGAAAAAATGTTTGATGACTGATTTACGATTTTTTGGAGTTTTGGCAGTCTGTTACAAGAAGTCTACAGCTCTGGAAGTTTTCGTTCAAGAAGTTCATAATATTTGATCATTTTGCCCAGTGGTATAGAGGAAACAGACTTTCGGTGCTCTGTACACGAATTACAATTCTAGCAATTACTTAATGGTAAAAAGTTACGTAACTCTCCACAAATATGAACTTAAGCGATACATATGGGATCCATGCATAGTGATCTTAGTTTATTCAGTAGAATTTTTAAATTAGAGCTGTGTTACCCAGAATTAATCAACTGCAAACTTACTATCTTATAATACTACGATGTAGAACGTTCACGTGTAAGTTCTCTTGCTGTTCATACTCAAAAGTCGAGTTTGCGCAACCAAATAAGTACTTCAGCGATGTTTCATATTAAAAAAATGTTTGTTCTTACGTTAAATATATTGTAGATGCTAGCATAACTATGTAGAACGTTAAACTCTCAAACCAAACTATACATATAACTATCTTAATTGATTTACCCCTCAAAACCAAAATGTATAGAAAGCTAATTCTGCTGGCCGTCAAACCAATCCGTACACAAAAGCCGACTATTTATTACCCAATCCCGAAATGTTCTTAATTAGATTTTCTAGCTCTTGAAACTCAAATGTAGACACAATTAAATGTTTTATCTCTCTAAACAAAATGTTCCTATGGACAGTTTTAATAAATTTAACTAGCGGATTCTCTATGCGCACCTAGCTACAACTGTAGCCTATAGTGCTCCTAGAGCCTAGCCCCCCCCCCCCACCTGTACATCACACCTGTGCCGCTCTACGGCGACATTCATGCGTGTGTGAGGCATTAAATGATCATAAATTGACGACAAAATAATACACGAGTTCCGCCTAAATAAAATTGAGAATAATTGTCATTTTAATGACGCTTTAGCGATGTTTGTGTCGCTAGGGAAAAAATTAAACTTGTTTACGTGGATTGGCGCGCGCGAGAAAGGGAAGATGCAATGCAGGAAAGCGAATTAATTCAAGAAATTAGCGTCTGCTTTGCTAACATAAGTTCAGAACAGAAATACGATTTAGAGTTATCGAAAGTATAGATACTATGCGAACTTTTATCTGCTGTTATTTTGTGAAAATTTCAGAAGTCCCGAAATAGCTTAGCACTATTAGAGACATTTTGTTTTGAGTTCATGTATATATTTATACAATGTATGTAGTCGAGGTTCAGATCTTAGCAGAAATAGAAAGCTAAACTGTTATTATTGAGCATAACAGATTGTAGGAAAATTGAAATTTTCTTTAACTATTACTATATCATCAGCTGATTTATGCTACGTGTCTTTCATATAGACGAAAAAAGTTTCATTGCTCCGCCCATTCACTACATTGGAATGAGAATAATGAGGAATAATTAAATTAAATCATCAGTTGTCCGTTTACTACAAAAAGCAATAAACGGGTATACCGATCCAACTTTTCTCTCCAGAGTGGCAGTGTATGTCTCTGAATCTACTAAATTTTCCCATTCATTTCAAGGCAATTTGTTGAGAAGTGACCAAAGATGGTTAAGGTGTATCCAAGACAGTCAATTGGACGACTTAAAGCACTTAGCTAAATAGCCGAACGTTTTGCTAAGCCCTTGCAAAAACCGCCGTAAGTCCACTAAAATGTTACGCCAATATGTTAGAAGTCACGCCACTTTGCTCCGAAAGTGTCACTATAGTCAAGTTTCAAATTATGATATCTCTTCACACGAGAAGTGAAGTACCACTCAGAGAGTTTTTTCTCTATTATGTTGTCGAAGCGGACACATTCAGACGCGAAGCTGAGGAAACTTGTTCATTGAAAATTTGCTGTTACATGCACTGAGGTCGGCAACATGCAGATTTCTTCTGGCTCTTCTATCTTACTAGCGGCCAGGCCTCACCCTAGTCAAATGGCAAAATATAATTACTTGAAGCAAGTCCCGTTTACGTCCGCCCTTGTACGCGGCTCTCTTCTCATGAATATATTTTCCCGCTTCATTCGCTGACCCACTCAATTAGCGTATCATGAACTAAGAAAAATAATATTCCCAGTGGGAGGTACAATCTAGCACGGTTTCAAACCCAACACATAGAGGTATTTTACACAGTTATCTTCAGACTTCCGATTTCGATAATTTGGCGAGGCAACGGTCCTCTTGCCTTTCAGCGCAAGAATTATTTTTCCTATCGCATCCTTCAGATCGGGACGGAGAGACAAACGAGCAATCAATCAAGAAACTGCGTTTAATCTATGTCTGTACATATAAAATTCTGATAAACTTGTTTGCTTGCTTGTCAAAGTGCACAATCTCTATTATACAGTTTTTAATTAGGGAATAAACTGAGAGGAGCTCGATGAATTCAATATAATTTACTAGTAATAATGCTTCGATTTGTTATTTCAGTTTTTCATTAATATGGAATAATTTTTAAACTGGGAGTCGCTCGGTGAATTCAAAATAATTTACTAGAAATAATGCTTCGATGTGTTATTTCAGTTCATCGTTAATATGGAAAAGCTGTGTACCCTTGATACCTCTGGGCAGCACTTCTAATTCAGAAAATATTCATCTCTGTTTTTTAGTATTTAAATAATCCAATCCAATTGTTAGTCGCTTGCTCTGCGCTGGCCTGTTTGCTCCAATGTTGGTCGTTCCCTCCGTCACGCTGTTAAAGATTTAGATACGGGAAAATTCATCTACTAAATAGTCGAGATACCATAAAATTCCAGCCCTTCGAGTAATGGGGACAAACATAGCTTCTGAAATATATGGTTAAAAGTGGAAGTACTAGATTTTTTGAATTTCGCTCCGCTTTTAAAGCTAGCTCGGTACTTTTTGATTTGACGATGATGATTCTTCTTCTGAGCGCGGTAGATGAAAGGTGGTATCTTTGATAAAATTTTTAATCCAATCGGGCATAAGCTACATCGCACATTTTTTAGCTGAAATACTTGGTAGCAGTTCGAAAGGCTAAGTCGTGGTTGGAGTTTTCATTCCTTTCGTGCATAATCCATTTCACCTTTCGCTGAATCTCTTCGTAGCAGTTGAAACTTCACGCTGAACAAAGGCCTTTTTATATTCAACTTACACCGTAGCCAAATTTCGCCCGTAAAGGCATAAATATCGGCTGGTATCCAGGTTACGATTAGCCCTGATAATTTCCAGTGAATTCTTTTGACTGAAATATGTTTTCTTTCTACTGCTCAACGTTTGACCAATTCCAACCGATATTTGCGCCTTATCATCACGTAGGGGGGATATTTTGATCTCTTAAACCTCATAGCTTCGTGGCTGTACAACTTGCGTTTCGTTAATGGAAGATCACGCCGACAATCATGATACCTATTTTACAACAAAACCTATTCTGGGAACCGGAATTCTAAAAAGGTTAATCACAAAATTATTGCCATCAGTTTTGACGGCTAGATCGACCCTCTAGTGTGATATAACCAACTCTGAGTCCACGAATCAAGCAGAAGAAAATGGCATAGTTATTGGTTATGTTTTTAGTGACCCAACGGGTCACAGTCAGTCAAGTATTAGTAGTATAATAGTAGAATAATCAAAAGAGTAACCATACGCATTCACCATACCGTACAACTTATGATCGGAGCATGTTCCACCCTCAACAGAGGTGCTGGTCATGCCCGTATCACAGATACCGTGGACCCTCTCATATAGCAAGCAGAGAAGAGGTATTTAACTCTTATCTTTTATGATGGAGTCGCCAGACGGCGACACATGATTGGGTCTCTACGGGTTTGATAAGCCCTCTACTGATCTTATGCCTTAATCTATGCCCTATAGGCCCATTAAACTCGTGTGACATTACGAATCAATGTCAATGATTTCCCCCATAGGTATAAAGAGCAAAATAGAACTTAATGTCAGTAAGATCACTTTATTAAGAGACACGTTGGTCACATTACCGTTCAACCCCAGAAATTTTAATGTAGAAATAAAAATCTAAATAAAATGTGTTTTACGTGAATTTGCCACATCAGCAGAATTTGTTGTCACAAGGCCGGTCATAGCGAATTAGTTCCCACTTTGGGCTGAAAAGTAGCCGTAAATGGACCTTTAATTAACTCCTTACCGGGCAATTGATCATATGTGATAACTTCCACAATGCTGTTCCAAAGAAAACGTATTCTGGCTGATCGGTAAAGGGTTAACAGACTCGACGCCACTAATTTATCCCGTAGGGAATGTTCTATACTTGAAAAATTGAAGTCAGTCTGGCTAGTGCATCTGTTATACATCTGTCAGATATGGAAATTCAAGCTATTAATAACCATTGACATGTTCTCATTGACAAACTAGAGCACTCTGAGAGCGCATACCTCCTCCAAGCGAGGCAACGGTAGCAAAACATTCAAATTGGCTATGAAACCGTAATTTTCTTTGTATAAACTCCAAAATCTAATCATTTGTATCTTTTGATAGTAATAACAGCTTGTGCAATTTTCTTGAAAATCCGTTCATACCTTTTTGAGTTGTACTGCTAACAAACGTTATGACAAACATGAGTCAAACATACAAACGAACCAACCGATCAGCACCAAAATTCAATCATTTATGTCTTTTAACATTACTAGCAACAGCTATAAATTTCATAAAGATCCATTCATTATTTTTTTTTAGTTATTGTGGTAACAAGCATAAAACTAAAAATAGTGACAAACTAGCAAACAAACAAAAAGATCATTACCAAAATTTGGTCATATACTCTTTGTTATATACCCAACAACTCATGTTAATTTCATAAAAATCCATCCACAACTTTTTGAGTTGTTGCTTTGAGAAAAATGAGGCAGACGAACAAACGAATGGACATTTCTTCACCAAAAGTTAATCATCTGTTTCTCCTAACATACCTAACAATCCCTGTAAATTTCGTCCAAAATGCTTCATAACTTTTTGAGTTGTCTTAGTGACAGATAGACAAACACGACGAAAACGTAACATAAGCAGTAAGTTCAGTATCTGAACAACTTACTAAGCCTTTCTGTTCATACGCATTTTTTGTACTGTTTCTACATAATTCTTTGCTCTTCCTACCGATATCTTTAATTATTAAGTCCAATATCTCAACGAAGTACGGAACACTTCTGTTCCTACATTTTTCTTCGCTGTTCCTACCCATTTCTTCAAGCAATAAGTCCAATATCTCGACGAAGTACGGAACACTTCTGTTCCTACATATTTTTTCGCTGTTCCTACCCATTTCTTCAAGCAATAAGTCCAATATCTCGACGAAGTACGGAACACTTCTGTTCCTACATATTTCTTCGCTGTTCCTACCCATTTCTTCAAGCAATAAGTCCAATATCTCGACGAGGTACGGACGAAGCACTTCTGTTCCTATATATAACCGAGCAGCAGAAGCAGCCGCGTGCTGTGGACTATTGCAGCAACGTTTTTAAGACAGGAATGTGATAGTTATTTAGCGGCGTGTTGGCCAAGTGCTTTATGTGAGACTGAGACTCGTTAGTTTCCACTTGTTTAGATGTTAGTGACCGCACCAACATCTCGCTTGCTTTGTTCGCTGCTGCGGGGTCCTTAGTATCTGTCTGGGTCGTGCGAAGTTTAACCCT
>LQNS02278163.1:6114116-6127410 GCA_001587735.2 Parhyale hawaiensis
TTTCTGTATATGCTGTGTGAGGCAATGTCGCTCTCCGATTGGATAAGCCGCTCAGCCAGTTTAAGGGAAAAGTTTACTCGCAACGCTCCCGTAGGATAAATAGATAGGGTGCACTCCTCTCTATTAGAACCTCCTTGGTTACCTCCCCCAAAGAGGTTATGTGTTCGTCGGGTTTGTCTGTTATCACCTCCACCAAGGAGGTTTTGTTTTTGTCGTGTTTGTCTCTGTGTCTGTCACAAAGGTAACTCAAAAAGTTATGAACCGATTTGGACAAAATTTACAGAGATTGTTAGATATGTTAGGAGGAACAGATGATTACCTATTGGTGAAGATATGTCCATCCGTTTGTTTGTTTGTCTGCCTCATTTTTCTCAATGCCATAACTGAAGAAGTTATGGATGGGTTTTTATTTAATTAACATGAGTTGCTAGGTGTATAACAAAGAGTAAATGACCAAATTTTGGTAATGATCCGTTTGTTCGTTCGTTCGTTCGTTCGTTTGTCACTATTTTAATTTTATGCTTGTTAGCACAATAACTCAAAAAATAATGAATGGATCTTCATGAAGTTTATAAGGATTATTAGTAATGTTAAAAAACATAAATGAATAAATATTTGTGCAGATCGGTTTGTTCGATTGTATGGTTGACTCATGCTTGTCAAAACGTTTGTTTGCAGCATAACTCAAAAAGTTATGAACGGATCTTCAAGAAAATTGCACAAGCTGTTATTACTATCAAAAGACACAAATGATTAGATTTTGGAGTTTATACAAAGAAAATTATGGTTTCAGAGCCAATTTCAATTTTTTGCTACCGTTGCCTCGCTTGGCGGAGGTATGCGCTCTCAGAGTGCTCTAGTTCTGTCTGTCATCGAGATAACTGAAAAAGTTATAGACGGATTTTGACGAAATTGACAGGGATTGTTAGTTATGTTAGGAGGAACAGATGATTAACTTTTGGTGAATATCCGTTCATCCGTTTGTTTGTTTGTCTGGCTCATTTTTGTCAATGCCATAACTCAAACAGTTATGGACGGATTTTTATGAAATTTACATGAGTTGTTAGGTATATCACGCAGAGTAAATGACCAAATTTTTTTAATGATCCGTTTGTTTGTTTGTTTGTTTGTTTGTTTGTTTGTTTGTTTGTTTGTTTGTTTGTTTGTTTGTTTGTTTGTTTGTTTGTTTTGTGTTTGTTCGTTCGTTTGTCACAGTTTTTAATTTTATGCTTGTTAGCACAATAACTCAAAAAATAATGAATGGATCTTTGTGCAATTTATAGAAGTTGCTAGTAATGTTAAAAGATATAAATATTCAACTTTTGTATAAATCGGTTTGTTCTTTTGTTGTTTGATTCATGTTTGTCCTAATGTTTGTTAGCAGCAAAATTCAAAAAGTTACGAACGGATCTTCAAGAAAATTGCATAAACTATTATTACTATTAAAAGGCGCAACTGATTTGATTTTAGAGTTGATTGAAAGAAATCATGGTTTCAGAGCCAATTTGAATTTTCCGTTCGCTTGGCGGAGGTATGCGCTCTCAGAGTGCTCTAGTTCAAAATAACTTTGCTTCAAACAGAAATTCTCGTTTCTTCGGGCCAAGGGGTTGGGTACGAAATAAGCGACCTCAGCACCAGCAACTGTTTTATTTAACTGCAGCAGATAACAACCTTGTTTAAAAGCTACGACAGCTTGAGAGGAAAAATAAAGCTATTTTTAACCTACGTTATGATATTATTTTTAACCGAATATATATATGTTTATGTTTGATCTTTATACCGGGTGACCCACAAAAAAGTTAACTGTACTTTAAATTGTTGTTACACGAATGCTATTATTTGTAATTCAGTTTTGTAAAAATATTTGTGAAGCAGCAATTTATCTATCTGCTAGAGTGCTTGCGCTGTCAAAAATGACAGCGAAGAACTTGAGACGACCCGTCTGCAATGAATATGCCTTTGTCACCAATACGCTTCTGGACGATACGCTACAACAGCCGACTCAAATTGTCATGTGATACAAGTGCTCTCACTTTTAATTCATCTCAGAAGCACAATCGTCTCCCACTATAGATCACATGCGGAAAAAAATGTTACATTAGCAAGCAGAAAATCATTACCAAATTTAAAGAAATTCTATTGGAAACGTACGTGAAATACCTACCATCGGCTAGCAGGAAGTGTCCTAACAATCGCCACCATAAATTCCGCAAAAGCTTGCTAAAGAAAGGAGCAAGATTGATCAAATGCCAAAAGTCATCGTGTGTATTACAGCGACAAATTGAATGCCGGCGAAAACTGGAAGAGATTGCACATAAACTTGTAAAATCTCATGATGAAGAGAAACAGGAACAAGAACTGCAAGCCATCAAGAAGATAAAAGAAAACGGTAAGTACTTCTTGTCTTATGCATCAAATTTCGCATCTTTGAAAACAAAAATAGGACCGTTATTGGACGAAAATGGATCACTGACTGAAAACGATCACGAGATGAGTGAAATACTGAGCCGTCAATACCAAAAAGATTTTAGCAAAAAGACCAGTAACCCTGATGTTCGAGTATTAGAAGCAACTGATAACTACCTAATGCATTTTGAATTCACACAACTAAGCATTGAATTAGCTATCGATGAAATTAGCGGAAACAGTGCTTCAGGACCAGATGATGTTCTTGCAAAAATCCTCAAAATGTGCAAGCTAAGTATTTCTTACCCGCTCTACCTCATGTGGTGCAAATCATTGGGCGATTGTGTTAACGAGTCACGTAGTGAAAACGTTTGAAAGGGAGTCCCGTAAACACCTAGTGCACCATCTAGAGAGTAATGACCTACTCGCATCAAAACAACACGGTTTTCGACATAAACGTTCCACTACTGCACAATTGTTGGAGCATTATGATTCCATCGTAGAGACATTGTGCCAAGGAAAGAATGTGGTCGTAATCTACTTATATTTTGCTAAGGCTTTTGACAAAGTTGACTACGGAATCCCGCTGAAACTTTCCCGCATGGGTATCCGTGGAAGATGTCTTCGGTGGCTTGAAGCATTCCTGTCAAATAGAACACAAAGTGTAACTGTCAACTACAAAGTGTCATCCAGACAGCCGTTTCTCAGTGGAGTACCACAAGGCACCGTGCTTGGGCCTGTTCTCTTTCTCATCATGATCAGTGACATGGGGTACGGATGTAACTTTGAGGTCCCTTCGTCATTTGCTGAAGATACACGAATGCTAGCTGCTGTGCAATCTGTGGAAGACGTGCTATCTGTGCAACGAGATTTGGAAAGTATCTGCCAATGGTCGGTAAGAAACAATATGACCTTTAATGAAGCAAAATTCGAACCGTATAAGATACGGAAAAAATCAAACGCTCTTTGAATCCACGCCATAAACCACCAGCGATGGGCGTGAAATTGAGAGAAAGACAGTTTTAAGAGACTTCGAAGTCAGAGTGCAAGAACATATTACTAGAGTTATCGCTGTGGGAAAAAGATGGAGTGGATGGGTTGTAAAAACTTTCTCGTCACACGAAATATATGTAATGCTCACACTATGGAAGTAATTAATTCTCCCAAAAATAGAATACTGTTCTCCACTTTGGATGCCGAGTACAAGAAAAACGCTAGAACAAGTTGAAAGAAAGAATCCAACGATCATTCACGGCCAGAATTTCAGGCATGCAGGAATACGATTACCACAAACGTCTTAGCTGTCTCCACTTGTATTCAATACAACGAAGATTCGTGCGATTTACAATCGTATATGTTTGGAAAATTCTGGAACGCATCACTGTGAAAGTGAATGAGCGGATTGTCGCCAGACACCCAGAAAGAACTGGAACGGCTTGTGATGTACGCATCCCAGGCAGATATGGTGGAAAAGCCGTGGCCACAAAATATTCTATTAGCTTCGCTGTACGGGGAGTAAGATTGCTTAACAAAATGCCTAGGCACATTCGAAACGCCATTGATATCAAAATTGTAGAGTTGAAAAGTTCGCTGGATTCTCATTCAAGAAAAATACCAGATAGACTAGCGGTCAGCGGTTACGTGCACTGTTGAGATAATTCGCTGCTGGCCCTCTCTTTGGTCGCTAACTGCGGCACCACAGAAGACACCCAACAGAGTGACTCCACACACGTGGGGTGACGTGAACAACGTCACCTGGACTTTTTCCGAAGACCCTCAAGGTACGCAAGGTAGGTAGGTAGGTACACCGCATATTCTACATACCAAATAGGCCTTCAGTGCATCGGAGATTTTGTGTTGAACGAAAACTGCTCCGTCACAGGAAGACAGCTAGCTAAAAGAAATAATTATGTTTACAGCCCGTGAAAATCATCGCTTGGTCTGCCCTTCGTTGATCAGCTTCTGAATTTATACACTGTAAACTGAGAGCAAAGATATGTTTCGATGTATGGAGAGAGTCATAGAAATCAGACTGCATGGTCGTGCTAATAGAAGCTGTAATCATCTTTATTGTTCCGATTCCAAGAAGTGCTTCAAGCAAGAAGTGCATTGAGATAAAGGAATTAGGATCCCTTTTTTACCATCTTCTGCAACCTGATCATCTATCTCCACGATTAGATTAGATTAGATAGGCGGCAGTAGACGAAGAAACAGGCCCATTCTCAAAGAGACACCGAAACTTGCACCCCTGGCTTTCTAAGAGCTATTGCCATTAAGTGAGTAGGATATAAACGATTCGGGAAAGAGAAGAAGAGAAAAAAAAGGAGGGAGAAGAGTCTCAGCAAAAGAGACGATCACGAATACATGAAATTATGATCAATAGCCGCTGATATGCGGCGTTAAAGATGTCAGACAGTTTAGTTGGAGCGGAAGAGAGAAGAAAACGGATTTAGGAAGCCCCTGGGGCTTTAGCCGTTAAGAGTGTGCGACTCCTGGAGGAGGAATCAGTAGCTGTGGGGGATGGAGGACAACGACAACGCGATCTTATTACAATATCTGCAACCTGGCCTATTTTTCTCCTATTTCTTTATGAGCGTGACCCAAAATATACAAATTTATAAATATATAACAAATAAACACACGACGGTGTTTATTATATTGGTGATGTTGAAAAATATTTTTTATGAAACTGAATTATACTGTATTTATACGGTAAAATTATACTATGTTATACATAACGACCTTTGAGTAATATCAATTCAGAGTCTCATTAACCTTCTACAACGATAAATGACATAGCTCTACTGACAAGCCAAAATTCTGGCTTTTATTTGCCGATGATGATACGGTCATTAATTCCTACGATATATATGTTGCTTGCGTTATTCAAGCCGTTATTTTGTAATCTACATTTATTTGTATTCGCACCACGCGTCGTTAGACAGAAGTTAGCTCCAACATAATCGTATGTGTATTGGTCCTATTATACAGTCGCACGGCGATCATTTTACGATTATTATATATCTTAATTGATGAATTAAATGAAAAATTAAAATAAATAAAAATGAACTTTGAAACCTGCCTAATTCCATCATAACATGATCATACTCGGACTTTTGCGAGCCTACTTAAAAAAATAATCGACCTTTTTTGGCAAGCGAAAGTATTATGTTATTGTTGTTGTTGTTCGTTGCCATCGTTAGGGTCCACCAATGCCAACTTGTGTAGGTCTATCATGAATAATTCCTGATGTGTTCACATTAAAAAATACTTCAGTGTTAAATCTGATGTAAAAACAGAGGCAGCTGGTCAAACAAAACTTGGAACCTGCATACGTTAATCATGAATTCACGGTACGTTCATAGCAACCACTTGGCAATCATTAAACCTGCCATAAAAATATATAATTTTGAAAATTATACACCTTAGCAGAACAGAAGCTGACTAACCTGCACGGTCAATCTAGAATTCAAGATTCGTCTACATACAACCATTCCGCAATTATAAAACCTGATATATAAAAAAATATTCACACCATGCAACCATTTCGCAATTATAAAACCTGATATATAAAAAAATATTCACACCTGCTTGTCAAACAGAAGTTGGAGGAACCTGTATTGTTGTCATGCTGAAGTGGAAAGCACAGCATTGGTCTGTAGAGCCGCTGACATACAGATGCCATCTGTCTTACGGATGTGTGCTCGAGAGGGAGCGGCGACCCCCGCTGGGCAGTGCGCGCGGTTACAGGCCCCAGCTGTTCTGTGTCTGGCAATGTCGTCTCGTTTTAACCCATTAACGCTGGATTTTTTCACCCCTGCGTTTCATATTCAATCTAGTTTGTTTGTATTGATTTAAGTAAAAAATGTTACTAAAATAAATATGAACAAACTGTAAAGCAGATTCTCTCCGCTGTCTGACACAAGATAAAACGAGATGCCGAGCGTAAAATTCATAGCTTAGAAACATGGCAGCAATGTCCGGTGATAGAAAGACAATAGTACGACATGTCTCGTATGAAGGCATTGATATATGTATATTTTTTTAGTAATGTACACAACGAGATAACCAGAAATAGTCCGTTACCTTCTGCAATTTATTACTTGCACACCTTGAGTATAGAATTCCAATGTTTTTTCTTTTTGTTCAATGAAAATATCATTTTAAATAAATCTGTACGTTTTCGTCCATTTGGTATACAACGGCCCGCCGGCCACATCCAGCCCGTCCCAGATTTTGGGTTCTTCTATGTATTCAGCCATTTTAAGAGCTTATCAGAAATATTCTAAGGCTGGACGTCTGCAGGAAAAACGTTGCCTGGCAAATTTTAAAAATCCAAGTGGCCCCTGAATCCAAAAGTTTGCTGATCCCTGCTAGAGTCTGACTGACGGTAAAACGGTGTGTTTCTTATGTCATTCCATATTTTGTGTGCTTTAATACGCTTTATGTTATATTAGTGTTTAATGCGTGGCCAATGGCACTCTGCCGGTGTGTTACCATTCCGTTTTTCGAACTAAAAAATTATAAAACATAAGTACAATTCTACCTAGTCGGCAAGGATGCTCCGTCCATGAATTCCCAAATAATTCTGCACCGCCTCCTGCATTTCTGCGTGTGCCTTTACCTTCATGCTGCATGAGCGCGCACGTACACACGCACCTATAGGTGTGTTTGTTGTATACACACCTATATGTAGGTGTGTATACAAAATGCGTGACAAACCGTACTACACATACATTGACCTATATATAAATATATTAAACTATTGGATAAATTTACACTTCACTTCATTTATAACAATACTATCCATGATTAGTAGATTGGATCGTATCCATATTTTGTCCAACGTAAGCACTGTTTTCTTTGCCTACTCTGACACAATGTGCTATATGCATTGTGCTGGCTTATAACTTCAGACACTGCACACTATACTTTACACACATACTACACTTTACCACACATTGACGTGTCCTGTACGCAGTATCAGCCCAGACGCACAGCTCTAGGTACAGTCTGCGGCAGAAGTCTGGTGTCAAGGATGGCCATAATTTTAGCACGTGTCTCAGCCATGACCACAGCTCGTATATTTAGATCATTAGCGACGTCTTCTAATGACACGCACTGACTCCATTAGTATCGGCCGTTCTTGCGCGCACCTCGATGCGCATGAAAAAGTGCCCACTTCATGGTGCTGCGTAGGGGAGGGGGGACTTGGGTAACTGCCCGATATTGAGCCTTTATTGCCCTCGTAATGTTGCGTAAGGGACGGAAACCTGGGTAAGAGAAGAATGAGTAACTGCAGGACAAGCAGGGTATTGCCCTCGTAATGTTGCTTAAGTGAAGAAATCCTGGCTAGCTGCAGAATATTTAGTTGTTATTTACCTCGTAATGTTGCCAAGTGAGTAAAATCTGAGAAACAACAGAATTATGGCGCGGTATTGTTGCTAAAACCTATTTTGTCAAGAGGTAACTGCAGAATAATGAGCGCTTACCCGTTCATTGCGTTCATATTCTTGTTTTTTAAACTTTGCTTCGTCGAGGCAGCAGTAGAAAACTGGGCATCTCTTGCACGGTGAGGCCGCACACACACACACACCATTACAATAGCCCGAGCACGACAGGCTAATGACCACAGTCACGCTGATTGATAACGATACTCCGCCGCCAATATCTCCCACACTGCCACCGTAAATGAGGGTAAAAACTGCACTCTTCCCACACTGGTGCCTGCCTGTCTTTGGAGATTTTTAGAAGTTGGTTAAAGTGGTTCGCAGGAGCTATTTAAGCATATTTTATCATTTCGCCGTATTTCGTGAGTTGCGTTTACCTGATCTGAAAGTGTACTTTTTCGTGAATGAATGATTGTGCACCCTGTACAATGTAGGGTGTAATGTACATACATAGAAGGAATAGGCCGAAGGGTTCTTGCTCCTAACTCGTTTATGCTTGCACACTTTAAAACATATTAACTTTTCTGAAACCGATTCAGAGCAACTTCTCTCAACCTCGCACTCCGAAAATTTCGTAATATTTTCTGTTTGAAATATTATATTATTGGATAATTCAACTACTTAGCAGATATTTCTTAATTACTCCTAAGAATGATATCATCCATGGTCAACAATCAGGGTTACAGGACGTGGGCAGCCTAAATTAAAGAAAGCTTCGAAACTTTATAAGCACAAATGGAATCTGTAGGCACAATTCATGCATCCACGCTATTAGTCTTTAGAAAAATTTATTCCATAGAGCTCTAGTAAATAAGTTCAAAGCACTTGAAAAAAATATTTACTGTTTTTTCTAAATGCATTCACAATAAATAACATGTAATATAGGGGCCCAAATATTCCCATTCTCACGTTCATAAGTAATTGAGTTCGCTCTTTTGGAATATATGCATGGCAATTTAGCATATTAGCACATGAAGCACAGTCACAAAGAAAGTTTCCTCACTATTAAAAACCAACCTTTATATATATAAGCATAAAATATGAAAGGATTTTCGTTGCCACATGAACGTTGTCTACAAAAAATTATATTTCCTAACAAAAAGACGTGAACTTGTCAAATCCAGATAATAATTTTAGTCACTAGACCTACAAAGAGCAAATGCTTAATTTTATTGTATAAAAAAAATACAGCCAACTAAATAAATTTAGTCTTCGGGTAAAATCTATCAAAAGGACAATACATCCTGGGTCCCATGCGAAGATCATCTATACACCTGCACAGTTACACAATGAAAGTTACTTTTAATTTTGAGAATTAAAAACAAACGCTATTCAACAATAAACTTAACTTCTACTGTAACATTAGGCAGTTAAATCCATTCATAAACGAACGCCACCTAGACCTGAGAACGTAAGTATGTGTAATTTCCTCAAGGTCAATTGGTCATTCAATGTTATTTTGACTAAAACCAGTAGCAAGTGCCATTGAACATTAACATTTCATTTTAATTAACCATAAAATCGAGGAGAGCAAAACACCATGAGAAGAGAACACCACCTGGCCATATTAAAATAAGTGCTCAACGAAAATGAATTTAGATAGCAAAAATAAGCAACAAACCCACTGAGCAGTAATAATATAGTTGTGCCTGTATGGTAAGTAGCTACATCATTTATCTGATGTAGTATAGTCAGGGAAAATGTGTTCCTATCCTCCAGGTTAAGTGTCTATTCTAGCTAAAGCGAACCTACCCTAACCTATTCTCAACTAACCTAAATCTAACCGAACCTAATTTTCAGATATACTGTATAGGCTGCATTCTTTGGCGTGACCGATCCATATTTAACCATCATATTGAACAGCAAAACTCATTCTAAAGAGAAAGCTCCCACACGCAGCTTGCAGTTTTACGCAAATTTCTGCCATGAACCTTCGACTTTTACCACGTCACATGGTTCCCTCGATAAGAAAACACCAATAACTCAGTATCTTTCACCCTCACAATCCCAGTAACCACCAAGGGAAGGCTTCAATAACACATAAACCACAGCTTCTGTTATTGTAGCCTTTCTCTCTGAACTTCGGACTTGTATGAGAGTAGCAGGGATCTTGTATACTCCGACCATGGGAATCTGCAGGATTTTGGGCTCATGAGGGTAGGATTCTTGTAGAATCTTGTAGGTTTCTTGTGGAATCTAATCACTTGCAGCGGCAAAGTTCAGCGTATGAGAGTAGAATATTTTTGCAGACTCTGTTACCTTGCAAAAAAATCCAATCCAAGTGAGAGAGAGGGTATATAGGATTATAAAATTCCAGGTGAGAAAGAGGCTATAGAATTCTTGCAGGGTCTGTTACTCTGCATATGAAAATCAAGGTGAGAGAGAGGCTATAGAATTCTCGCAGTGTCTGCTACTCTGCATATGAAAATCAAGTGAGAGAGAGGGTATAGAATTCTCGCAGTGTCTGCTACTCTGCATATGAAAATCCAAGTGAGAAAGAGGGTATGGAATTCTTGCAGTGTCTGTTACTCTGCATTTGAAAATCCAAGTGAGCGAGATCAAGGGTATAGGATTCTGGCAGAGTCTGTTAGTCTGCACATGAAAATCCAGGTGAGAGAGCAGGTAAAGAATCTTGCAGAGTCTGCTAAATTGCAGTGGAAAAAAGAACTAAAGATTTTATGATATTTAGAAAATCTACAAGCTTGCAGTGAAAAATTCATCTCGAGAGGAATAGCCTCGGAGAATCTGCTAGCTTGCAGTAGAACATCTAATTTTATAGAGTTGAATTATTGCCGGATGTACTCACTTCCAAATTATCTCAGAAGTGTAGAATTCTTGTAGAATCTGCAATTAATTTGCAAAGGCAAAATTCAGTTGATGTGAGTGGTATTTTCAATGCCTACTATACTGATTTGCACCAGTCGTCCAAAACGATCATCTTGAGCATAGACAACTTATAGAAATTTTGGGGATTTCTGGCTTATCAGTGTAAGATTTTTGGTGAGAAATGAGAGACTCTTACATGTGCATATATACTGCAGCTGATATATGGCGCTCTTCAGATCTCACCTGTATAAGTTTAGTAATCTGTCAAAAGTTTCTAAACAAGAATTATTCATCGAATTCCTGCTCATAAAATAGGATTTTACCAGAAGTTTCGTACACTCGTCATGCCTATCGCTGTACCAGCTGTACGATTTTGGCTCACGAAAACCGACAATAGGACTTTATCCTAAACGTATGATTCGTGTCGGAAAATTGTCGCTGTATGTCTTAAGCTGAAAATTGAACATTTTCAGCTACAGAATAACTTACGGCTCCCCTGGAGCGTCGTCCAAGGGAAAACTGCGACATTTCAAACAACGCGATCTAACCAAAAAAAAAGTAGAGAGAATAAATAAACTCACCCGAATTAAACACAGCAAATGTTTAATTTTTTTTAACTGAAGCCAAGAAAGTACAGTAGTTTAACACAGAAATGAAGTTCAGCGCCTGCAAGTCCTACACAGAAAAACTCATACAATTTTATTATGAAAACTAGAGCACTCTGAGAGCGCATACCTCCGCCAAGCGATTGAGTTATGCTGCTGACAAACATTACGACAAACATGAATCAAACAACAAACGAACCAACCGATCTGCACCAAAATGTAATCATTTATGTCTTTTAACATTACTAATAACCCCTATTAATTTCATAAAGATCCATTCTTTATTTTTTTAGTTATTGTGCTACCAAGCATAAAATTAAAAACAGTGACAAACGAACGAACGAACGAACAAACAAACGGATCATTACTAAAATTTGATCATTTACTGTTTGTTATATACCTAACAACTCATATTAATTTCAAAAAATCCATCCATAACTTTTTGAGTTATGGCCGTGAGAAAAATGAGACAGACAAACAACAAACGGATGGACATATCTTCTCCAAAAGTTAATCATCTGTTTCTCCTTACATACCTAACAATCCCTGCAAATTTCGTCCAAATCGGTTCATAACTTTTTTTAGTTGTTTTTGTGACAGACAAACAAACAGACAGACACGACGAAAATATAACCTCCTTGGCGAGGGTAAATATAAAGCTAATTGAAGTAAAAACTGTTACTGATAAGACAGACGACAATTCACTTCATTCGTACGAAACGTTTCAAACAATATCATACCTGAGATAAATACTTTTATTTTGCTGTTGTATGGTCAAACGTAGCAGCATTTAAATTCACAACATGACTTCCGCTATAGTTGGCCAAAAAATGCTCTAATGTTTTTTATTTATTTCAGCATATATACATCAGCTTACAAGTGCAGAACAAGACGGTTGGAGCTACATGTATGGTTGACGGAAGAAAGATATATTTTTTTACATAAGCATAGGAACGTGACTGATTAGAACAGGAGCTCCTGTTGCCAATTGCCAATTTTTAGCACAATCGTATATACATAGATACTTGAAAATTCAAGGTATGACTGACACCAATTTTTTATTAAAGAAATGTGACGTTCTTTACCTAAACTTACAGGTACATCCATGCATTCAGGATAGAAGTAATAGCTATTGACAGGAAAATTACCTATTTATTTTCACCTAAGCTGATGCAAACATCCTGCCGGTTCAAAGCAAAACGAACACCAATTGAGTCAAAAGACATTTGATGTTTTTACCTAAACGCAAAGGAAGCTGAAAATGATGGAGATGAAGAACAAGCAGCGCTCGATTCCTCAGGAGCCGTGACCAGGAAACAGCTCATTAGGTGTCGGAAACGAGAGCTCGCTGGGGACCGAGGGAAGGTGAAGGAAGGCTGAGGGTAAGGAGATGGTTGGGGAAGTGGGGGGTGTGAACTGTGAGGTAATGTTAGTGTCATGTGTTCCATGTGCAGCAAACAATAATGAAATCTTTATTATAAGTCAAACATTCATTAGCACAAATACGTTAATAAATAATGAAATTATAGCAGGAAAGCTTGTAACAATTATTGTTTGTTTAACGAATTGTGTTACCTCCACAGTGTCCCTGTTTGATGTAATAAATGTGCTTATATGTAGATAGAAGCATATTATAATCGTAATTATTATTAATACAGTGCTAGCAACAGTGAAATTTATGCTCATAGTAATATTTTCTAAACTATCAAAATCATCTTAATCAGTGCTTTCTACATGTTATGATTATTTGATACGGTTATTTACTGATACTATTATTTTCACTATGAGTGCAACCAAAAATAGTTATATAACAACTAGTTACTGTGACTACATGCATTATAATCATTATTGACTATATCCTTATTACCATTTATCAAACATAGTCGTTTGCGCCCACCTGCAGAAACTTTGTAACCCAACCACGGGAGTGAAAAAGACCGATGGTTTTACATTGCTTTTGTGACAGGGCCGCAATGAAACATAAGTGGCCGCATGTGCCCCCCCCCC